>JBBPBX010021686.1:0-21339 GCA_038048925.1 Garcialebias charrua | reverse complement strand
TAGACTACAGTACAGTTTTTTTTTTATCAGCCGTGTTACATGCACTGTTCAGACAAAAAAAAGTTGTTGTATTTGTGCGTGTTTCCAGTGCGTTTTAAATTAAACGTTTTTTCTGTTCTTTTTTCTGTGTAAATATCTTGTGTTACAACATGAACACCTGCGGCCTATTTATGTAAAATTGAAAATTGATTTTTAAATTTAGCAGGGGCGCATTATGTTCAGGTGCGCTCAATAGTCCAGAAATTACAGTATTTTTCAGCTTGATGAATGCCTTGCTCATAAACTCAACCAAATATGAAAGTGAAGACTTAGTTGAACTGGTAAAATGGAATTTTACAACTGCAAGTGAACACCACACTACCAGTGGAAAACAACAACAACAACAAAAAGCCTTTGTTTCTGGATGTTGTTTCCCTTTTTTCTAACAGTCAGTTGTCCTCCTTCCACATTCCACAGAAATGGAGAAGCAGGGAGCGGTGTTACTGGCCTGATTGTGACAATGAATGAATAACTTCCTCCTGCAGGTTGAGAGAGTGGGTGTGTCGTGGATTTGTTATCTAGCCCGAGGTTTAAATTTTATTTTTTTATCAGGATCAAACAAGAACTTGGGCTTTAGGTGCAAAGGACTCTTTTATTTGTTGAGGATAATGATTCTTTAAGGGATGGAAATGGGAGCAGCAACGGAAGTTAAAAATACTGTTTAAGGAAAAGGGGAGGGGTTTGATGATGGGAATCCACCTGCAGAAGTCTCAAGCAAAACATATAAAATGAGTACCAGTAGTTATTTGCTTCTTAAAAAACAGTTTGACTTTTTTTTTTTAACTACTAAAATATTTCCCATCAATTTTTTTTCTGATAATATAAATCTTCAACAGTCTAAACTATTTTACCACCGTATGAATGTTTGAGAACAGGGCCAGAGAAGAATTATCATTGGATGTGATTGGAGATACCACGCTCCATGTGTTTTTGCCTTTATCTCTGTGTGTGTGTGTAACAAAACGTTGCATAAACAGCTGGAAGAATTTTAATGATACCTGCAGGAAATAATCAATGGACACACCTACAACTGATCAACTTCTGGATATCACCCCAATTCACGATGGCTTCCACACCCAACTGCTCTAAATAAATTAAATTAAAGTGACAAATCTCCAAATTTACAGATAATGACCTACAAACTATAACGATCCCCAAGATATACTGTATTGATGATGATGATGATGATGATGATGATGTCTTTTCCTGTCATCTGCGTATGTTTCCCATACACAGACGAAATTCGTCTCTGCATTTAACCCAACCACCTACCAGGTGGTGCAGTGAGCAGCCATAGAAAGCGCCCGGGGAGCTGGAGAATTAGATGTGTACTCATAGACACCCCAAGGTGTGTAGTGGCCGGGACGCGAACCCGCGTCCTTCGGGTCCCAAGTCAAAAGCCCTGCCACTACACCATCTTGTGAGCACAAGTGCCACAAAACCTTTATTTAAAATATTTTTATGAACCGATTGTACGTTGTAGTTCACTGTGTTTAATAAGAAAATATTTCTCAGACGTTTAGTGACTTTTAGTGAAACTTCAAGGAATTAACCCTTAAAGCTAGATTTATACTCGACGCGCCACGCGCAAGGGGCGCGCGCCAAAAGTGACGCGATATCGTAGTCCCCGCCCCCTGCGCGTTGGCCCCGTGTGTCGTCTTGGCGCGTGTCGCGCACCTTCGAATTTTTGAAACTCCGCAAGCCTAGTGCGCGCGCCGCGCGCCGCACCGTTTACTTTTGCCGTTGACGCCGTGGACTGGGCTCAAAGAACAGCACTTTGCCATGCGCCGCCGTGCGTCAACAATAAACAAAGCAGCGAAACTATGAACGCAGTGCCGCGCGCCGCGCGCGGACCAAAGTGCGAGTAACAAGGCCTTAACTGTACCTCTGCAACTCATTTTTATTACAGAACCAATCCAATTCAAGATGGCTGCCACAACTAACTGAATTTAGAAAACACAAAAATGGTCATAAATCAGTCGGTTTTACAAAAACTGTGCTAAACTTGGATGTGCAGAGAATAATTCACCTTTTAGATTGTGTTCCAAACCTTTTCACTGGTTCACTGCTGTGCTCTCGATGTGTACGAAATGCTGGACAGTATTTTATGCAAATATAACTGTGCACTAAATGTCAACCTGGCAAACATTCTTAACAGATTTCTCTTGCAAAAACCAGCAACATGCATGCGCCTGCTGCAGCGTTAACTAAATTACGTCACCGTGATGTTTTTTAAGGTGCAGATATTTGACTGCACCAGTTGTAACGACTGATCTTTAACTCCCACGGATCTGTTAGTCCTCTGGTGTTTAGTTTTTTTTTCGTTTTAGGGAAAGTCCACGTGCAGATGAGGGTGGCCCCACTCTAGACTTAAGGTTTTAAGATATCATCAGGAGACAGAGGCAGAACTGGTATGGATTAACAAATCAGCTCTCTGGATGACAGCCAGGCGCTGAACGCTTTGAGACGCATACTTGCCCACCCTCTTCCCCTCCTCTCAGTTTATACAAGAAATAGCTCAGACACGGTAATTATGCAGACTGCCCTTTTTTTCCCTCCTGCTTTTGAAGTTTTCTGTCATTCTTTTAAACGATAAATCCACCTGAGCACACCTGAATATCGCTCACCACCTTGGGCTAGAACTCCACTCAGTCACACCTAGTAATTTGCTAATATTTCAATTGAGGATTGAGGGCCTAATGAGGGGAAGATATGCCCACTGTGCGTTTTTATTTTTTATTTTTATTGAGCATTAAATCATTGCCTTCTCGCCCTGACAACGTCTTTGAACTGTCAGGAAGCAGGCGTTTACTTTTCAGATGTATGGATTTCTTTGCCCCTCCTCCTTAATTTGAGGATAATACAATGCAGAGTGAGGGACGGGGAAGGGGTGCGGGTAGTGAGGTGCATCACTCTTGCTGTTTGATGTGCTCTGTGCTCTTACCATATCCAAAGTAAAATATTGTTCCAGCTTTGATGTGCAACCCTTAAAGGTATTGTGACATGATGTTGGAACTATGCATAAAGTAGTGGCACAGCATACTGTATATATGTTGTATCATTCAACTATGTTCGTTTTTACAAGCAAAATTATAAATCAATGAAAATTTGTTTCAAAGCGATTTAAAACTTGGCGCCGTGTTTCTTCACGGGAAATCTGGGTATTTCTGCATGCGACGTCATGTGACGTTGGGACATGAAGTTCAGTCTGCGGCTGCTATTAGAACGCAGTTTCATTGTCTTCAAGATCGCCATTTTTTTTGTAAAACTTAAAAAATGCCGGTACGTTGTGTCGCATTTGGGTGTTCTAATTTCGCCAGTGAACAAGTGAACCTTTGCACGTTCCATCCCTTCACCCTCAGAACCTTCCTCCTCTGAAATCTCGGAGTTCCCCTCGCTCCCTGAACGGTAAGGCTCAAATAAATACGGCTGCAGACCTACCAGTACATTATACAGGGGGTCCCCGACTTACGAGCAAGTTCCGTTCCTCCCACTATCTCGTAAGACAAAATCTCGTACGTCGGAACACGAAACACGTGTTCTCGTAAGTCCGGATTTTCAGTCGTAAGTCGGAAAACTTATGCTAGCGCTATTACGAACACTCGTTTTTCATCACAAACGTTCAAACTAGTTCATAAACATGCTCAGAAACTTGTTTCCAAACGGTTAGCTAACACACTTTCATCTAAAAACACATAAAAGTGCTGTATTTTTTGTTCTTTACAAATTTACTGTTCGTTAGTGAGCTCGTACGTCCGGAACCTCGTAAGTAAGAGCGCTCGTAAGTCGGGGATCCCCTGTAACCAGCTGTTTCTTGTTCAACACTCGAACTAACTTCGGCTTCCCAAACTGAAGACAAATCGCTCAAATCTTCACTTAAATTGCTTAATTCCTCGGTTTCTATATTCTCTGCCATTGTTATTTACAATGTGCGTTCATTACATTGCGTCATAAAAATGCGTCAGCGTTTGACCCCTCCTTTCTCCACCCGAAAACTGCGACGCACTGCAGAGTTACGTCATTAAAACTATTTTATTAAAAATACTTTTATATATTAATTATTCAAAGCATCTGTGTACAAAAAATCAAAGCTGAGTAGCTCCTCTTTCTAAAGATGTCTATGTTTTAGCATATTGTCACAATACCGTTTTCCTCATTGGATGCTACAGGTGATCAAACGTCTATGCACAACCAGTGTTTGGCCGTGGACAGTGTGTTTTCTTGAGTAACAATTTAAGCCTCTCACTGGACCGTTGGCGACTAATTGGCGAATGTCATTTGCGAGGAAGTCTCCGATTAAGGAACTCAAAATGTTTGTGCGAGTTCTCAATTTTTTCCCCCCGTGTGAGCTGCAGAGACGTGCTGTTTGGAGGAGCGGGTAACAGTGCATGTGCAGATTAAAAGTGCTCTGAATGAAACTTGGTACAACCAGAATCTTGTTCCAGCTCAGTCTGGACTGGATAGTCTGTTTATGGGTCAAGGTCTCAATTCTTTAAGGTTTAAAGTCAAGATTCTTGAGTTGGTATACGTATCTTCATTATATTGTCCAGAGGTCTGCAACCTTTGTGATAAAAAGAGCCATTTTGCCACTTTGCTTACTAATTATGATGTCCAGAGCCGCAAAACCTGTAACAACTGTGTACTGTCAACTGGTGGCCCATGGACCACAAGTTTGTTGGAGATGGCTTTTCCAGCCAGTGGGTGATATTATAAAATGAAAAATGTCTAACTATTACAGTATTAACATTTATTGATATTTGTCCATTTTATCACAAAAGAAAAGAAAGACCATACTCATGTACTCTGCAAGCCGATGGGAGTTTTCTTAATTATTGAAGAATTAAGTATCCCACTTAAAGCATAAAGTTAAAAGTATAAAATTAGGCCAGTTTGTTGGGTATCCAATTACATTTTTATAGAAAAATAAATACTTTTGTTTACTTTGACTTTATTTTTTATGTTTTATTCTTCAGATTTTCCAAAACATTCTGGTGGTTTTGAGAGAAAGATCATGCTGAGAGACTGGAAGTTAACTTAAAATGACTAACAAACTACAGTACAGTACTAGCATGATGCAGTCCACATGTTTTACGCCATTTGTGCTATCCTTCACATATTTAAAAATGACAGGACATCTGCTAAAACTGGCCATTTCATTGTTGGCAGTAATTTAAATCTAATTCAGTTTTATTTTAGTTTTGGTCAAAGCCTGAAAGAGCCGCTGCAGAGGGACCAAAGAGCCGCACGTGGCTGCAGAGCCGCAGTTTGCAGACCCCTGATATAGTCTACGCTAGGTGACTGAATCATAAATGTGCTGAAGGCTGTCGATGGATGCAAGGTGAGCAACAAAATATGCATGGCCTAAAACAGGTTTGCAAGCTTAGCACACAAAATAGGCCATTATTGTCAAAAATTAGTTGCGCAAACAGCACCGCTGCACACCTCACTCAGTTCCGGTGACTCACATCCTTCATGTAATGACACATGATCCCTCACCGCACACAAACACACACACACAGAGTAAGCTCCTGCTATTTGACAGCCATGATCAAAAGCAGTCGGGCATTTATTTCCCCCTTTCTCAGCTACAAACAAAGGCCGATCCTTGCTTTTATGGGACGTTCTAAATTTTAAATTCAAGGTACTGCTTCTACTATAAATCCCCAAGCCCCTGATGCTTTTAGTTAGGTGGACCTCTAAAATCGAGGCATTTCATGTGAAGCATTCGGACATCCGTGGTAAAGTGTTGACTTTAAGCCTTGTCGCTTTGTGTTATGAAGAAATCTTAACCTTAACCAGTTGTGCGGGCCTAACAAAGGTCCTGCCAGTTTCGTCCGTCATTAACATGAGCCCCCCCGCCCCCAGCTGGACACTAACGAGACGCCACACATTGACCTCTCTAGCAGCTCAAATTAGATGTAAATTGTGCCTGATTTTTACGGGGGTCTCTAACGTGATCCAGATCCACCCGCCATCCCGGCCAGCGGGTCAACGTCGTGAGAACGTCTCGCTCCCTAACGACATTTGGAGTGGTCGATGAGAGGGGTCATGGGTAATGATGACCTCACTGGCCTACACTTCACTTCCTCCTAATTAGAGTGCCGGGCCAGATCAAAGGAGCCAACCGCATCGCAGCAGGAGGGCTACTGAAGGAGGAAGGGTAGTAAAGACGAAGAGGAGGAGAAGGAGAACAAGAGGGCAGGAGGAGGGTGAGGTAGAAGTCTTTTCTATAAGTAATAGGGTGCAGTAAGGATGGAGGAGAATTTGAGGCCTTTGTTCATTAGTCGTTGAGGTCAGTGGGGTACTCAACTTGTGTGCAAAAGTACGCTCATCTATAGGTGGCAACAGTGCCTTGAAGAGGCAATACTGATAATTGGGTGGTATGTGAAAGGTATACAGGAAGAGAAGGAGGAATTGTGAGAGATTGAGAGTAAAAATGAATCCTTATATTACATGTAGGAATGCCATACATCCCAGCGTTGTCTGCTGACCTGCTCTGCGTCTGGCCACAGCTGTGGAGACGAATGCAGACACGCAGGAAGTGGTGAATTTAGCACTTCCTCACACATGGATGTGTGTGGCTGAAGCCCTCAGTCATCTCAGTCTGAGCACATGGAGAAATGTAAAAAGGATGCAATCATAAAACACACGCCAGTGGTATCAGTCTCTTGTGGAAGATAAGGATACATCACACAGTGACTTAAAAATAAATTACATCTGTTTTCACTGTAATGAAATCAAGCCTATGTAATGATCAACTTATGAACTCTGCTCTTGTGTAAATATGAGCTGTAAAAGTAGGAATAAAATGTAGGAAATGTACGAGTGAAAGGTTCAAAATTAGTGATGCAAGATATTTGGATTTTTGGCTGATATCCAATATGTTGATAAAAACTGTTTGGCTGATAACCGATACCAATACCCATTTTTTCCCCCCTAGACCTACTTACAGAGACTACATAGCATTCGCTGCTGTGGAATTAAAATACTGTACTACATTATTCTGCATGGTCTTTGCCTATTTGGTCTGCTACAAATGCAGATGCCAAAAAGGAGGCTGAAAATGATGCAACACTTCAACTTGGATTATGTTTAACGTCAAATTCATTCATGAAATTTACTCTCTTTGGCACAACAACAACACTCAAACAGTGCAAATTTGTAAATTTTCACAAATCTAAACTCAACAGCGCACATGTCATGACGTTGTGCTGCAGGCATCCTTGTCACTGGGTTGTCATACAAAAACAGCGCCTTTTTTTAAACACCACCTTTTATATTGGTGATTTATTTTGATGGAATTTCCATTGCCCGATATATAACTTTATTGCCAATATCGGCCGCTACGATACATGCCAATAATATCGTGCATCCCTATTCAAAATCATTTAAAAGTTCTGTAAGAATGAATGGAAATTGGTTTGCTTCTGAGGAAATTCCCATGCAGAGACAAATGTAGGACAAAATACTATAGTTTTATTTCCATCTTTTTTTTATTATTATGTTTTTACAAGTGATGTTAGATATTCAATATGCAAGTGATATAGTATTAGATTTATCTTTTAATTTCTTGGAATGTAGTTTGTTTATGTGTTATTTATTGAAATACATGTTGCCGTAATTATTAATTTATACAAATACAGTGAATTTATGTAAAATGCCTTATTTGTAAAACGGGCTTTAAGTTGATGTTTGTGACACACTCACACAAATAAAATACATTTAGTTTTTTTTCTTCATGTAACTGTCTAAATGAAACTGGGAACACAATATTTCCATTACTGTTCATCTGAAATCTAATACCAATATCTTGTTTCTAACAACATAATTAGAAATAAGACTGTGTGATGCAACACAACAATATAGGTTTATAATAAATATGTTCCTTAATCCAGTATTTTTGATAATGTGCCAAATAAAGTAATTTATACTTCAAAGCTTGGGGAATTTTCCAGGATGCCGGAGTCCGAACACCAGAGGCTTCTGGTAATGTTGGGATGAGGCTGTGTCATCTCTGTCACTCACCTGGATTTATCAGCAGGAAATCTGAAAATGAGACGGCATTCCTGCGCCCTTCAGGAACTCAGACGAGCTGAGAAGCAGACAAAGAGTGCTACAGTCACAAACAAAATGGGATTTGATGCTCTGCAGACGGTTATCTTGCACTTTGTCAAAAAGGTACTATCTTTCTAGATAGGTTTGTTTAAACCAGAAAAAAAACAAACAGCAAAACAGTTGTTTCGCGCATTGATTTTAATGATAAAACCTGTTTGCAGAAGTCAAAATCAGGTGTTTTCACATGCTTTAGTGTATATACATCCATGAGGACAATACAGTGAACTTTGTTCAGCCTCATTGTTTTTATGTTGACACACTGACCTCATTCATCAATGCACTCATACTTACACACATGCATATTTTCTGTGCTAACCAGTGCTGTTATCATCTGTTTTGTCTAACATATTCTGAAATGTCCTCAGTTTGTGCCTATGCTCTTTGTTTATTCCCATCAGAACGTAAGACCCCCAGTGGGCCCATTGACCCTGAGATGAGCTTCTGTTCAGGACCCTGTGGAGCTAGAGATCACTTGTTTTCATTCACGGCATGTAACCCGACCACAAATCCAATTTTGACTTAGTGGCAATGTATAGTAACAACAATGCAGATGCACGTAACAGTGCAACCATAATCATTTAGTTGTTTGAGAATAAAGGCAGAGAGTCAGAGTCAGAGGATCTTTATTGTCATTTGCACCACATGTGGTACATGTGATGAAACGAGATTATGTACACAGGGTCCCAGTTACATCCAACAATAAAAAGTAAAAGAAAAACAGTAATAACATCTAAGATATGAACTAAGAAAAACATCAGCTAAAAATACACTAAGCATTAATATCATACCATACCATACCATACCATACCATACCATACCATACCATTTTATTTATAAAGCACTTTAAACAGGAACAAGTCCACACCAAAGTGCTGGACAAACAAACACGCAACAGGCAACACAGACAATGAAGTACAACACGAAAAACATAAAAACATTGCAGATCATAAATAAAATGATCCAATACAAATCAGCTGGCATAGAAAAACATTACTCCAAACAGCAGCACGAACATGAGTCTGTATGAGCAGATGAACATGCATGAACACAGCAGCATGAAACAGATCAGCAGCAACATAATGTGATATTTCACAGTGATTATTCTGGTTAGATATTCATGAGTCTAACAGCCTCAGGGTAGAAGCAGGGTAGAAGAAAAAAACACTTACAGTAGGGATTATTCATATTTGTTTTGCAAATAACCAAAGATGATTACCATTTTTCTATTCACAAGGTTTTTATTAATCATTCTAATAAAAGTATCCAAGTTAATGTGAGTCAAGTTTTCTGCAATGAAATACTTCAGCTTGGGGTCGGCTTTGGCTGAGTGGTTAGAGCAGTCGTCCTCCAATATAAGAGTTGGGGGTTCAAATCCACCAGCAGTCACATGTCGAAGTATCCCTGGACAGGACGCTGAACCCCTCATTGCCTCCGATGTGTGTCCCATCGGTGTGTGAATGTGATAAAGCACTGATTATTCTCTTTTAGAATGATTTGTTCAGTTAGCTTTGTAGAGAGTAGAGTGCTGGATGAATGTGCAAATGAGGACATAGATTGTTAAAGTGCTTTATCTTGATACGATAGGAGCTATAAAAGTACAGTCCATTTACCGTATACTGTATTCAACAAAGTGGGGCTGCATACAATGACCATGGAGGACAACTCTCCTGAAATGAACAGAAAGATAATAAAAAAGTTAGCTAAACACTTCATAGAAAAGCCAGCCTTTCATTTTATGAATACAGTGCATGTGCTTGACTAAATGGTGGTTTTGTGGATGTGTGAAAATCGAAACGTTTATTATCACACAGTACAACAGTCCAAATAACCACAATCAAAACAAAAATTAAAAAAGCCATTAAAGCTGCTATATGTAACTTTTCTAACAATATATTTTTAACATATTTCTTCACTCTGTCACTAGATTGATGTTAGAGAGGTAATCTCTGAAAAAAACAAAAAAAAAATATTGTCCCCTTGCTTCTCCAGGTGGTAAATAAGCATTTCTAAAAAGAAAAAGTGACCCGCCATTTTCCAGCCAATAAAAACAAAGTTTGTAACCAGCCAATAAAAACCGAGCTTGAATTTGAATCAGCCAATAAAAACAGAGCTTGAATTTGAATTTTAACAGACCACAAGGGGGCAGAGCCATATATGGCTCTGAGGGGGAGGGATCAGAATGCTTTGCTTGTTGAAATTTTTTCTAAGTGCTGCAGTTCTACAGAAACTGCAGACTGAACCTTTAAAGCACAAAAACTACAACTGAATGAACAAAAGAACTGGAAATCTCTCAAGTGCTGCATGCAAACAGACACGTCTGTCAAAAGGCATGCACCACTGCAGTCCTGTTTTAAAAATGTAATCACTGGCAACAAAACAAAGGTGACTTTTTTTTAAAGAACAGATAGCGCCACTGCTTCATTTTTTACATCAAAGGAAATTAAATGTAAGAACAATATAATGATAAAGGAATAATAAACGTTTGTTTTCTGAAGACATGAGGACGCAACAAGTACAAAACATATTGTAGAACCATTCCCAGGAGATGAAGAGGTCAAAGCATTGTATATGGGAATAATTTATTATCCCTAATGATATGTTTATGTTTATTAAATTTGTTCTTTTTTTAACAAAACAACACAATACAAAACAATCCCATAAATGATAACGTACAAAATATTTAAAAAAATGAAAGGTAGCAGAAAGAAGAAAAAATCTTATTATATCTGCCCCTTTATTATACCATATTTTCCGGTATATAAGTTGCACCGTTTTGCCTAATTTGCATGCCCTGCGACTAATAGAGAGGTGAGACTTGTTTATGGATTTTTCCCCATATTTTTAGTCCAATTTTTGGCTCAGATATGACCGTTTTTCATTTTGGCAAAAAATGGTGCAGTACCACTTTTGTCCGCTAGGGTACACCAACCGTTCCCACCTCATGTGTCCGACAGCAGCCTCCTCTGGTCGGACTTACTCTGTCGCAGCCTGGCCTACTGCTTTGGAGGTATGAACTACTAAAGCACAGCACAGATTTAGTTGAAACTTACAGAAAGTAATTACTGGGTGGACATTTACAAACTGTTAGCTGTAGGAGATGTTTGAGATAAAATTTGATGTTTTAGCAACGTAGATGTTTAGCGGTTAGCTTGTAGCTCCGTGTTTTTAATGGGTACTATATCGGAAAATAGCTCATAAACCACACAGCAGATTTTCTTTAAACTTACAGAAAGTAATTACTGTACTTCGTGGTCATTTACAAACTGTTAGCTGTAGGAGATTTTTGAGCTCAAATTCGATTTATTTATAATTTATTTTCGCAGTGCACGCGACGGTTTGGAAGACGTCAAAGCGAAACAATTTAAATCTAGCTGATTTGACCATTTTGTGGATTTATTAAGGAACGGTTAAGCTCAGGAACCCTTGTGCTATAATGTCAGCTAAGAAATATATATTTTTAAGCGTTTATTTAGCTAAATTTTAAAGAAATACAGCCCTCCCACCCGTGTGCGTGCACGTAGCAAAACTACTTTTGAAATCCAGCTGATTTGACAATTGCGTTCATTTATTAAGGAAAAGTTCAGCTAAGACACATCTTTGCTCTAATTTTCAGCAAACAAATACAGTAATTGTTTTTACTGTGTTAATCTTGTAAAGTCCTTCTGTGCTCGCTCTCTCGCTCATGTGGCCGCCATTTTCAGCAGGGCAAATGACGTGCTGACGCGTCGCGGTGGTGACGCATAATAGATGCGACTTAAATAAAGGTGAGACTTATCAGGCGAAAAATACGGTACTACATTTTATGCAATTAAATTATTTCTTACTTTTACAATAAACCATTAATTTGACCTTGAGCTAATATGTTGTTTTTCCTATTTTCTCTCATTTTGTGTGTGTGTGTGTGTGTGGTAATTTTCAGTCTCTAACTTGTCTTCAACAGAGGCAGTGAGATACTACCTTTGCCAAATATGTCTTTTTCAGTCCATGTGCCAAAGATGTTTATTATTTACAAAACAAAAAGGCAAAAAACTAAAATTATTTTGTTGCCAATTGATTACCAAAATAATTAATTGTTACAGCATCATATTGATTCCAGCAAATTCCTTCACAAAAATGTTAACTGATGAAGAAAAACTATGCTTTAGTTTATTTATTACCCTTTGTCATGTTTGATGTTATTTTTTTTATGCGTGTTCCTAAACATAACACTTTGACATTTCATGTTCAAGTAGAGGAATGTTGGTGACAGATGTTTTTTCAAGCAAACCCTGGAACGATAACAGCACATGTGCCGCCTCTTCTGCAGAATACACACCTGTGATGTCTCAGGCAGTCACTCAAGCATGTAAATACGAATGCAAACACGCGGAGTAAGCCAGCTATCCACACCAGCTCATTATGGTAACAATTACCAGGGAAATCAATTGGCTAAATTATAGACCAATAACTGAGGCCTTATTGTCTGAAGGGGAACACAGCAGCCTTCATCTATGTCCAAAACATCAGAATGCATCATTTTGGGCTTGACCTGCTGCACCCACTGAGCTCCTCCTCTCTCTCCTCCACCTATAATACCTTCCTGTTTCCATTAACAGGTTGTGGAGGTCATGCTGTGCAAAGGGCAGGGGTTAAAGTTTGCGCTGTCACTTGGACTTAGACTGAAAATGGGTGCCGTGTGATTTTATCCACGGAAGAGCTCGGAGCGATGGTCCTACATAGCTTGGTGAGTTATGTCTCCACATCATTAACCTTCTTTACAGAGTGAATCATCTGCTTCACAACACCCGCATGTATACTTTTGAGTGTCTAAACAACAATATACTGTAGATGCTGTTTGACCCAAATACCAATTTCATTTTTCACCAACAAAAGCAAACTAAGTTGATGAAAACAGCTCTTTAAAGCATTTAAAAAAATCCAGTGATGACAGGTGGAGTGGTGGCAAGGTTGTTACAAACTCTGGTAAAATCTATGAGTTGGCCTGTCTCTGGTTCTCTGATGGATGGTTGCTAGCACAGATGCAGGCAGGAGCCACGGTACTTACCCAGAAATGTAAATCACAACTGCTCTGTTAGTGCCACAGCATGAATCAGTCACATCCCTGCTACTACAGTCTGCAAAAGTTGAATGCGCCTGCATCGCGGCATGCATTCCCAAACAGTGTCTCACCTGTGTTGCGGTGGCAACAGGGATGTTTTGGCTCCACCGGAACTTTTTCTTTGTGTTTCTCTGTTAACACGCCAGCTTTGAGAGATAGTTCTCTTCGAGGAGATGCAACACGAGAGCACTTCTTAAGGTTCTAGTCAACAGGACAAGGTGTTAAACTTCATTAACTGACACACATGATAAATGGCGCATTGTATTGGAAGAGTGCATGAGAAGTTGCAGTTGCTTGGAAGACAAGAGGACATTTACATATATAGGTGGTCCCCAACTTACTACGGAGTTCCGTTCCTATGCCCGTTCGTAACACGAAAATCGTCGTAAGTCAAAATACACATACACACTGGCCGCCCAATAGATACGTGCATGCTGAGAGCAGCTGAGAAGATCGTCGGCACCTCCTTCCCCTCACTGCAGGACTTACACAGCAACCGCCTCACTCGGAAAGCCCTCTGCATGGCAGGTGATCCCACACACCCACTACACAGCTGCTTCAGACTGCTGCCATCAGGGAGGAGACTGAGAAGTCTCCAGGCTCGAACCAGCAGACTGAGAGACAGCTCTGTTCATCAGGCAGTCAGGATGCTAAACACTCTGCCTGCTCTGCCTCCCCTCCCATTTGAACTGCCTTAACACAAAAAACTTTCTCACACATTACCACACAACACAAAGATTTTAACACTGGACTCTGTGTCATCAAACGGGTTATTCACTAAACTCTCGGTCATGTGCTCATTCAGTTTGCACTACTTCTCATATTTGCACTAATGTTTGTATTACATTACTGCCTATAGTCATACTACTGTTTACATTCACTGTTTACATTTATTAATACTGTTTACATTTATTACTACTGTTTACATTTATTACTACTGTTTACATTTACACTACTTTTATATCTACACTACTGCTGATACATATACAGTATCAACCATATCTGTGTTATGCTAAAGCCAGCATACAGGCCACTGGTGAAAGTCACAAAACCAGTCCGCAAGCAGATACGAGTGTGGCCAGAGGGGTCTTCAGAGGCACTCCAGGACTGTTTTGACACCACAGATTGGGGTATGTTCAAAGAAGCTGCTACCACAAACAACAACACATGTCTCCAGGAGTACTCAGACACTGTATGTTCATACATCACCAAGTGCATTGATGATGTAACCAACCTCAAAACCATCACTGTTCGGGCTAATCAGAAGCCATGGCTGACAGCTGAGGTTTACAGACTCCTGAAAGCCAGGAATGCTGCCTTCAAAGCGGGAGATCAGGTGGGCCTGAGGGCAGCCAGAAAGAACCTGGCCCGGGGCATCAGAAAGGCCAAGAAGCAGTATTCCAGGAAAATAGCTCACCGTTTCAAGGACAGCAAGGATACACGCAGTCTGTGGCAGGGAATACAGACCATCACAAACTACAAACCATCCCCCCAGACCTGTGACAGCTCAACCTCTACGCTGAATGAACTGAATGAGTTCTTTGCTCGGTTTGAGGCAAGTAACAGCACACCTGCACATAAACTCCCCCCCTCTCCTGATGGCCAGGTGCTGGCGCTGTCCTCAGACAGCGTAAGGCGATCATTCATCAAGATTAACGCCCGGAAGGCCTCTGGTCCTGACAACATACCTGGTCGTGTGCTGAAGGACTGTGCAGGGGAACTCGCAGCGGTCTTCACGGACATCTTTAACATCTCACTGAGCCAGGCCATCGTCCCCACCTGTTTCAAAGCCACCACCATCATCCCTGTCCCAAAGAAGGCAATGCCCGCATGCCTCAATGACTATCGCCCAGTAGCACTCACCCCCATCCTGATGAAGTGCTTTTGTTTTGTTTTGTTTTAAACGTTTATTTATTTCATAATAATTAAAAAACACAAATACCATTTCAAATTCAAATAAATAAAATACATATAAAATAAAAGGTAGCAGAAGAAGAATAATATCTTATCATATCTGCCCCTTCTTAACAAACGGCTTTGAATGGCTAGTCATGAAAAGCATCACATCTGTCCTCCCTGCCTCCCTGGATCCCTTCCAATTTGCATACCGACCTAATCGCTCAACCGACGATGCCATCTCCTCTGCCCTCCACACAGCTCTCACACATCTGGACACGAAGGACTCTTATGTTAGAATGCTGTTCATCGACTTCAGCTCGGCATTCAACACCATCATCCCCCAACAGCTCATCCTTAAACTGGACAGTCTGGGGCTGAACACCTCAATGTGTAACTGGCTGCTAGACTTCCTGACCGGGAGACCACAGACAGTACGGGTCGGGAGTAACACATCTAGCACCATCACATTGAACACAGGGGCCCCACAAGGATGTGTGCTGAGCCCCCTTCTATTCACCCTGCTAACACACGACTGCACACCATCATACAGCTCCAACCACTTCATCAAGTTTGCGGACGACACAACAGTGGTAGGTCTCATCAGCAACAACGATGAGACGGACTACAGGAACGAGGTGAGCCGCCTGGCCTTGTGGTGCGGACACAACAATCTCACTCTCAACGTGGAGAAGACAAAGGAGATTGTTGTGGACTTCAGGAAGAGGGATGCCAACATGCCCCTCTGACCATCAACAGCACCGCAGTGGAGAGAGTAGACAGCACCAAGTTCCTGGGAGTGCACGTCTCAGAGGACCTGTCCTGGAGCAGGAACACTGCATCACTGGCCAAGAAGGCTCACCAGCGTCTCTACTTTCTCCGCAAGCTGAAAAGGGCTGGAGCTTCAACCCCCATCATGTGCACCTTCTACAGAGGTGCCATAGAAAGTGTCCTGACCAGCTGCATCACTGTGTGGTTTGGTGCATGTACTGCATCCTGCCGCAAGAGCCTCCAGCGCATCGTGAGAGCAGCTGAGAAGATCGTCGGCACCTCCTTGCCCTCACTGCAGGACTTACACAGCAACCGCCTCACTCGGAAAGCCCTCTGCATGGCAGGTGATCCCACACACCCACTACACAGCTGCTTCAGACTGCTGCCATCAGGGAGGAGACTGATGCCTGGTACCCACTGCCCCGGTGTCGGGCGGCTGAAGCGGCCGGTTTACATTCAAAGTCTATGAGGAGACGCGTGGAGTCACGGCGAAACGGGAAACGGCGCGATTCGAGTGATCGAAGCGGCGCGGCGGCAGCCTGCAGTTCCTTTTCCACGCACGCGCGCGTCCAAATCAACCTAGGCGTCGAACTGCCAACGCCAGAAAATTCGATCTCTGGTGGCTCGACGCGTCTAGCAAACAGTCGGGAGAGCCTCTGCTATCTGATTACACAACCACAACGGGACTTTTTTTGGACTTTTTAAACTTACCGGATCGAGCCTCCATGAATTGGAACCAAACTCCGGTAAGAAACGTGACATTTTTACAGTTGCTGCTGACAGGCTGCTGTTCTCTCCAGTGTAGATCACCCCAAACATAAAAAAAATGTTTTAATCTCATCAAAGACCGTCGGAGGTGCAGTTAACACAACTGAACCCGGAAAACGAGCTAGAGACCCCTCCCTCTGCCACCCCCTAGTGCGCGTCATCAGACGGTCTTCAGTGGCCAGTGGGACCGTGACAAGCGGCCAAAAGGGGACGGCAGGCGCGTTTCGAGTTGTGCAGTGGGGACCAGACATGAGAAGTCTCCAGGCTCGAACCAGCAGACTGAGAGACAGCTCTGTTCATCAGGCAGTCAGGATGCTAAACACTCTGCCTGCTCTGCCTCCCCTCCCATTTGAACTGCCTTAACACAAAAAACTTTCTCACACATTACCACACAACACAAAGATTTTAACACTGGACTCTGTGTCATCAAACGGGTTATTCACTAAACTCTCGGTCATGTGCTCATTCAGTTTGCACTACTTCTCATATTTGCACTAATGTTTGTATTACATCACTGCCTATAGTCATACTACTGTTTACATTCACTGTTTACATACTACTGTTTACATTCAATGTTTACATTTATCAATACTGTTTACAGGTAGTCCCCGATTTACGAGCGAGATCCGTTACAACGAGGCGCTCGTAAACCGGAAATCTCGTAATTTGGAACGGCCGCCATTTCGCTCGTAAATCCGGAAATCCGCTCGTAAATTGGAACGGTTTTCGCTAGCGCGCCTAAAAACACTCTATTTTCATCTAAAAACTACTTTTGAGTGCATAAAAATGATCGGAAACGTGTGTTTATATGCTTAACTAACTAACTGTAGTGAAAAAACACATGAAAACTCAGTATTTTTTTCGTTTTTTCCAAAAATGTGCAGCTCGTAAGTCTGGAACCTCGCAGATCAGAGCGCTCGTAAATCGGGGACTACCTGTACATTTATTACTACTGTTTACATTTATTACTACTGTTTACATTTACACTACTTTTATATCTACACCACTGCTGATACATATACAGTATTCTCTGACCAGCCTTATTTAAGGATGCCCAATGTGCCTTACTGCATATGCCACTTTTGCCTCTATACCAACATCAACTACTACCTCATACATATACTGTGTACATTAACTCATATGCTGCTTTGCCACTCTTTGCAAATGTCAATGCTAGAACCTTCAGTTTACTTTATAGATATACTTTTTATACTTTTTTATACTACTATGCAAAAACTCAGGACAGTATTACACATTTATAATTTCATTCTATGCTTATGTTCATTAAATGTTTAATGTTTTAGTTTGAGTTTTAGTTTTAGTGTTGGTGTAAATTTTCATACTTCTATACTATTATGCAAAAACTCAGGACAGTGTTACATTTTTACAATTTTATGCTTATGTTTATTAAATGTTCCAGTGTTTTAGTGTTTAAATGGTTACTGTTGCACCGAGGGACTGAGAGAAATGCAATTTCAATCCTGTGTACCGTATTTTCCGTTGTATAGGTCGCACCTGTGTATAGTCGCATTGTCCAATTATTGCCAAAAATTTGGAAAAAAATCCTGAAATAGGTCGCACCGGTGTATAGGTCGCACCTACGTCACCGCCGACGAAACGCGTCATCCACCTCTGGCGTGACGCGTCACCGCTGAGACAACCCGGCAATATGGACCGAGTGTTTAGCTCTGCTGCTAATGTCTGCCACAGGAGAGACCGTCTCTCAATACACAAATAAAAAATCGAATTTTATCTCAAATGTTTCATCCAGGCCAACAGTTAGTACATTAAAGCTCATATAATTACACTCTGTAAGCAGAAAAAATATACACCGAGTGGTTTCAAAGCTATTTATAACATAAACAGAAATAAAACGAATGCTAACAGAAGAGTCCGTCTCTCAAAACACGAATAAAAAATCAAATTTGATCTCAAATGCTTCATCCAGGCCAACAGCTAGTACATTAAAGCTCATATAATTACACTCTGTAAGCAGAAAAAATATACACCGAGTGGTTTTGAAGCTATTTATAACATAAACAGAAATAAAACGAATGCTAACAGAAGAGTCCGTCTCTCAAAACACGAATAAAAAATCAAATTTGATCTCAAATGCTTCATCCAGGCCAACAGCTAGTACATTAAAGCTCATATAATTACACTCTGTAAGCAGAAAAAATATACACCGAGTGGTTTTGAAGCTATTTATAACATAAACAGAAATAAAACGAATGCTAACAGAAGAGTCCGTCTCTCAAAACACGAATAAAAAAATCAAATTTGATCTCAAATGCTTCATCCAGGCCAACAGCTAGTACATTAAAGCCTTATTAATTACACTCTGTAAGCAGAAAAAAATATACAACTACACCGAGTGGTTTCAAAGCTATTTATAACGTAAACAGAAATAAAACCAGAAGCTAACTGAAGCTAATGCTAATAAAAGATTGTTTATTTTTATTTTTATCTCAAAAGCTACTCACTTGTAAACGTCCATACTGTGATTACATTCTGTAAGTTTCAGAAAAATCCGCTGAGTGGTTCTTGACTTATCTTGCAAACAAACAGCTAAGAAACACAGAGCTAAAAGAAGTTACCTCCAGACCAGGAGGCCGACAGTCAGTCCGAGCAGAGGAGCTTTTTTTGGACACATGAGCTGGAAACGGTCGGTGTACTCCTCTGGAAGTGTCCCCTAGCGGCCGAAACTGGTACTGCACCTAGCGGCCAAAAGTGGTACTGCACTGCGCCCTATAGCGGCCGAAAGTGGTACTGCACTGCGCCCTATAGCGGCCGAAAGTGGTACTGCACCATTTTCTGCCAAAGTGAAAAACGGTCATAACTGAGGCAAAATTTGGTCTAAAAATATGGAAAATTTCCATAAATAGGTCGCACTGGTGTATAGGTCGCAGGCCTTGAAAAAAACCATAAAAAGGTGTGACCTATACACCGGAAAATACGGTATGTCCTGTACATATTGCAGTTCTGACAATAAAGTTGACTTTAACTTTGACTTTGAGTATTCTATGACCAGCCTTATAAGGATGCCCAATGTGCCTTACTGCATATGCCACTTTGTCTCTATACCAACATCAACTACCTCATACATATACTGTGTACATTAACTCATATGCTGCTTTGCCACTCTTTGCAAATGTCAATGCTAGAACCTTCAGTTTATTTTATAGATATACTTTTTATACTTTTTTATACTACTATGCAAAAACTCAGGACAGTATTACACTTTTATTATTTCATTTTATGCTTATGTTCATTAAATGTTTAGTGTTTTAGTGTTGGTGTAAATTTTCATACTTTTATACTACTATGCAAAAACTCAGGACAGTGTTACACTTTTACTATTTTATGCTTATGTTTATTAAATGTTTCAGTGTTTTAGTGTTTAAATGGTTACTGTTGCACCGAGGGACTGAGAGAAAAGCAATTTCAATCCTGTGTATGTCCTGTACATATTGCAGTTCTGACAATAAAGTTGACTTTGACTTTGATGTACGGTACTGTTCAGTTACCAAGCACTTCGCCTATCCTAACACGGTACCCTACATAATTATCAAAAAACACATGCAGTACATTTGGAGCCATAATGAAGGGAAAAAAATAGTTAATTTCTTACTGGGAGCTGGTCAATTCTTCCTCTGTCTGTTAGCATGTTAGCTCGTGCACCTCCAAGCTCCTGCAGCTTCACGCGGTCCACAACATTTACAGCAACGTCTGTTAGCATGTTAGCTCGTTGCTCAGCTGTAGCCTCTGCCTCATAAACCTCAGCTCCAAAAAATAAGGTCTCCTGAATTTCCACGCGCGGTCTACCGGTCCAGAGTTAGCATATTAGCCCCTCCTGACCTCTGCTCCGGTCTCTCCTGTAAGTTTCCAGCGCGTCAAGCTCCCCCTCCCTCCCTCCTGTAAGTTTTGTTTCAGTTGTAAGTTTCGTTTCAGTATTTTCTGGTGTAAAGGCGCATAAACCACGTAACTCGAACAATGCTTTTCAATGGGAGGGCGTTCGTAGCCGCAAAACTACGTAACTCGAGACCGTCGTAACCCGGGGACTACCTGTATTGTATATCTCTATATTCTATTTTTGGGGAACATCTTGGTCATCATTTAAACTGAAAGTATATTCAAGACAATAATTTTGCAGAAGGCTGTTTTTTTCTTTGATTTCTTTTACCCCACGATTCTGTAAATGCACAACTACATATCAGAGTCAGAGTCAGAGAGTCAGAGAGTCTTTATTGTCATTTGCACCGCATGTAGTACATGTGATGAAATGAGATTTTGTACACAGGGTCCCAGTTACATCCAACAACAAAATGTAAGAGAAAAACAGTAATAACATCTAGGATATAACTAAGAAAAACATCCAACTAGGAATACACTAAGCCCTAGAGTAATAGAAAAACATCATTACAAACAGCAGCACGAACATGAGTCTGTATGAGCAGATGGTCACAAATGAACACAGCAACAAGAAAACAGATCAGCATCAGCATGATGTGATATTTTGCAGTGATCATTCTTATTATTTATTTATTCATGAGTCTAACAGCCTCAGGGTAGAAGCTGTTCCTCAGTCTAGTGGTTCTACATTTGATGCTCCTCAACCTCCGTCCTGAGGGGAGTGGGGCAAAGAGTGTGTG
>JBBPBX010021685.1:31849-42137 GCA_038048925.1 Garcialebias charrua | reverse complement strand
TTTACTCTGTGACACAGTTCACACTTGGACTTGTGATTCTGTGCGTCAGAATTTCAGGGATGACATGCAGAGTTAAATGTCATTAAGCAAAAGAAGAAGAAGGAATGATTATTGAAAGATTTTATTGCAAAGTAAAACCAGTGTGTCACTTTAACTACAGTAAATATATTTCAACCTGAAGAGACTTACAAAACGAGAGAGAGAATACAATTAAAATGTTTTATTGATTAAGGTTTCTTTGGCGCTCGGGCCCCGGCGGAGGGCATGCATGCCGGACTGCTGAGAGCTTGAATGTCCGGCATAGGGAGATAGATTATGGATATCTACCCCCCCGGGACCCGAACCCGGTGGTGGAGACGGGACCGCAGACGTCCAATCCATCCCACCGGTACGTGAATGCCGGCCAGCCAGCGGCCGACGGCACCGGTCAACCCTGAGACGAACACCAGCGCAGAACCTCCATCCTGAGCAAGCACGAAGCGACAGTGGGAAGGAAAAACTCCCTCGAGAGGAAGAAACCTCCAGCAGAACCAGGCTCAGGACAAGCGGCCATCTGCCATGACCGGCTGGGTCGCAGGGAACAGGAAGCAGGAACGCACACAGCAGCAGGACCAAGACGAAGGCGAGCAGGACAACCCCAGGCGGCGGAGGCGGGACGAAGAACAGGGGAGAACCGAGGAACCAGAAACCCCGGGAGGAGACGGGGAGGTGGAGGGAGGCGACTAGACTGGCAACGGGCAAACAGGAAGAGCTGAGGAAAGGGCGCCTTATATCCAGGTGGACAGTTGATGAGTGATTCGATGCAGCTGTATCCAGGTGGACAGTTGATGAGTGATTCGATGCAGCTGTATCCAGGTGGACAGTTGATGAGTGATTCGATGCAGCTGTGAGTCCTGCCATTGTTGAATTTGCGTCTTCGACTTCATTTCAACCTGAAGAGACTCACAAAACGAGAGAGAGAATACAATTAAAATGTTTTATTGATTAAGGTTTCTTTGGCGCTCGGGCCCCGGCGGAGGACATGCATGCCGGACTGCTGAGAGCTTGAATTTCCGGCATAGGGAGATAGATTATGGATATGGTGTAGTGGCAGGGCTTTTGACTTGGGACCCGAAGGACGCGGGTTCGCGCCCCGGCCACTACACACCTTGGGGTGTCTATGAGTGCACACCTAATTCTCTAGCTCCCCGGGCGCTTTCTGGTTGCTCACTGCACCACCTGGTGGTGGTTGGGTTAAATGCAGAGATGAATTTCGTCTGCGTATGGGAAACATACACAGATGACTGACAAAGACATTATTATTATTATTATATCCACCCCCAAAAAAATAGCCGGGGCCAAGCTGGCGAGGGTCTGGCTGAAAGGTGAAAAGGAAGCCCGTGAGAAGGGTTGCCAGAGGAATGAGAGAGGGGAGTGAGCCCGCTTGAGCTGCCAGAGAGAGAGCCCGCCTGGGCTGCCAGATGAGAGAGAGGGGTAGTGACCCGCCAGAGTGAGCCAGCAAGGGCTGCCAGAGAGAGAGAGAGCCCGCATGGGCTGCCAGAGAGAGAGAGAGAGAGAGAGAGAGAGCCCGCATGGGTTGCCAGAGAGAGAGAGAGAGAGAGAGAGAGACCGCCTGAGCTGCCAGAGAGAGAGGGGTAGTGACCTGCCAGAGTGAGCCCGCATGGGCTGCCAGAGGAGAGATGGAGGAAAAGTGGGCCGAGTCATCATGGGCCGCCAGAGAGTGAGCCCGCATGGGCTGCCGGAGAGAGCCCGCATGGGCTGCCAAAGGAGAGATAGAGGAAAAGTGGGCCGAGTCATCATAGGCCGCCAGAGAGTGAGCCCGCATGGGCTGCCAAAGAGAGCCCGCATGGGCTGCCGAAGTGAGCCGGGGAATGGTCCCGCATAGGCTGCCACAGAGTGAGCCCGCATGGGCTACCATAGAGAGCCCGCATGGGCTGCCAGGAAGAGTGGGCCGAGTCATCATGGGCCGCCAGAGAGTGAGCCGTGCATGGGCTGCCAGAGAGAGCCCGCATGGGCAACAGAGGAGAGAGAGTGAGCCAAGTCATCATAGGCTGCCAAATAGAGAGCCCGCACGGGCTGCTGGAGAGAGAGCCTCGCATGGGCTACCAGGGAATGAGCGTGCATGGGCTACAACCATCTTTTGGGAATGGGCTACAACCATCTTTTGGGAACGGGCTACAACCATCTTTTGGGAATGAGCCTCGCCTGGGCTGCCAGAGGAGAGAGAAATGGAAAGTAAGCCTTGCATGGGCTGCTAGGATTGGGCATGCATGGGCTACAACCATCTTTTGGGAATGAGCCTCGCATGGGCTGCCGGGGAGCAAGCACGCATGGGCTACAGCTTCTTCTGGGAATGAGGCTCGCATGGGCCGCCAAATGAGAAAGAAAGGGAAACTGAGCCTCACATCAGCCGCCGGGGAGCGAGCGCGCATGGACTACAGCTTCTTCTGGGAATGGGCTACAACCATCTTTTGGGAATGAGCCTCGCATGGGCCGTCGGGGAGCGAGCGCGCATGGGCTACAGCTTCTTCTGGGAATGAGCCTCGCATGGGCCACCAAATGAGAGAGAAAGGGAAAGTGAGCCTCACATGGGCCGCCGGGGAGCGAGCGCGCATGGGCTACAGCTTCTTCTGGGAATGGGCTACGACCATCTTTTGGGAATGAGCCTCGCATGGGTTGCCAGAGGAGAGAAAAGGGAAAGTGAGACTCGCATGGGCTGCCGGGAAATGAGCCTCGCATGGGCCGCTAAATGAGAGAGAAAGGGAAAGTGAACCTCACATGAGCCGCCGGGGAGCGAGCGCGCATGGGCTACAGCTTTTTCTGGGAATGGGCTACAACCATCTTTTGGGAATGAGCCTCGCATGGGCTGCCGGGGAATGAGCCGGGGAATGGTCCCACATAGGCTGCCGCGGAGTGAGCCACGCATGGGCTGCCAGAGAGAAAGCAAAGCCCACTTGAGCTACCAGAAAGGAAGAGGGAGGCGTCGTTCACAGCTGAAGGACTCCTCCACCAGTTAGCAAAGCGAGAGCTTACCTAACAAGCGTAGAGCAGCGAGCATGGACGAGATGTCCGGGTGGACGTAGGAGGAGCCGGCCGCCAAGACCAGCGACCAGGCCGACGGAAGGAATTCTCGGGAGCACCCTGAACGGCTGCGGAGGGAGCTTAGCTATGCCCCTTGGGGGGAGCGCAATGGCACGAATAGAGAACAGAGTCAGGAAGGAGCTCGATGGCAAGGGTAGGGAACAGACTCGGGAACGGACCCAGATGATAGGTTTGCATGAAAGTCAAAGCCAGCCAGGAGGGATCGACTAAACGGGAGCATGCAACGGCGTAGGTCAAAGCAACACGTGACAAAGCGGCGGATATGGAAACTGGGAGGAAGGGCGACTCAAAAGCCACACAGGACTTAGCAAATGGGTACCAGGCGAAAATTAGGATCGCCGAGCGGGAGGGGCCAGGCTTGAGCAAATGAAAAATGGGCTGACTGAAAGAGCTGGAAAAGCCATGGGAACGTGGCCGCGGGGCGAGACATGGAAGGTCAGGGATGACCTGGAATTAAAATGAAAGAGAGCAAACGCAAGGAGGGTAGTAATAGCAATATATACAGTAGTGTGTTCGTAACCAAAGTTAAAGAGAAAGACAAATATATGACAGGGTGAGCCTGTAGCGAAGAGGCTAACTAAGAAATTATAACGAGGGTGAACGGGAAAAGGAAGATCAGCGCTTGGACCCGCGAAGTGCCCTGGGGGTCAACCGACGAGGGCAGACGGAACGTGGGTGTGCGTCCCTGCAGAAGCTGCACACGTGGAGAAAGGCACAATTAGGGTACGAGCAGACAGAACGGTTAAAATTGTTACAAATCGGCATGTCGTCGAAAGCCTCCATCCCCCGACCGCGGTGGTCCGTATGCAGGCCGCCAACAGAACCCCCAACAGAACGGGACGCCGGCAGGGAGGGCAGAGGAGGCAGGCTAAACGGGACCGAGGGGCAGAGGGAACTGCGATGGCTGACGGCAGAGCAGGAGTGGCAGGGGGCGGCGTGGGTCAGCATAACTAGGAGGTCAGAGTCCAGGACCGACCAATCGAGACGCACCCCCGACTGGGACAGGATGGCAGCAGCCTTGGTGGAAAAGGCGTTGTGGTAGCGGTAGTACAGGGACCTGCCGTACATGAGGCTTAGATCTACCACCAAGGCGAGGTAGGCGTCCAGCTCGACCCTACGCTCGGGGTAGACCGAGCAAAGAACATCCCTGAACACCCCAAAGGCCGCCACAAACTCGCCGACGGACAGGTCCCTGGACAGGCGGGGATCGGCGGAGCGGAAGACCGCAGTGAACTCTGAGGAGGAGGCCACCTGATGATCGACAGGGGGGGAGGGGAGCAGCAGGGAAACCAGATTAACGTGCTGCCCCTGCAGGATCTTAGCACGGAGCCTCGGGGAAATCGAAGCATGTGCCGGCATGTACGGCTGGCCCAGTGGAGGAGCGGAGCGGGCCTCGGCGAGAGTGAACGCCACGGGACCAGGCAGGGGAGCTGACTGACCCAACGATGCAGGAGTAGAGGGCAGACGCTGAGCGGACAGAGCCGAGACAGACTGGACGAGCACGTTGAGCGAGGCGAGCACAGCCGAGGACAAATGATCATGGGCCCGCGGGGACCCAACCGAAGGTCGGCCGGGGAGCGGGGAGAGAGGCGGAGTGGAGGCCGAGGCACGGGCGGGCGCGGCCGGCGCACCGAAGCGGCTCGTGGAGGGGACCGGGCCCGGAGCAGGGGCACCGGAGGAACTTGGCGGGAGGTGGAGACCGCTTCCTGGTGCGCTTCCCAGACACGGGCGTCAGCGGCGAAGGAGGCAAAGAGTCGCCGGAGAGAACTAGCTCGGCTAGGGACTCCAGCTGGGCAGAGGTGAGACTGGCCGCCGGGCAGATGCCCTTGGACTGCAGATACGCAGAAGGCAAAGAAGAAACGGGGCGCGAGGCGCGCCGAGAGCTCCGACGGGCAGTAGCAGGAGAAGAAGGACCAGCGGTGGCCGGGATGAGGACCGGGGAGTCCCCGGAGGCGCAGGGATCGTCGTCAGACATGGCGAGGGCGAAAACTGGAGAACGAGAACGCGACACGAGAACTAGACGAGCAGAAGGCGACTAGACTGGCAACGGGCAAACAGGAAGAGCTGAGGAAAGGGGCGCCTTATATCCAGGTGGACAGTTGATGAGTGATTCGATGCAGCTGTATCCAGGTGGACAGTTGATGAGTGATTCAATGCAGCTGTGAGTCCTGCCATTGTTGAAATTTCGTCTTCGACTTCATTTAAGTAAAAGTTGTCTGACAGAAAAAAGTAGCATAAGACCTAACAAAGGAATATCTGATCATTTCAACTTCAGTTTGTCATCAACTCTAGTTAAAACACTGTCTAGTCAACCTTGTAATGGGTCAATAGTGAACAAAATTTTAACTTCCTGACACCATTTGTGAAACGTAGACCCGAGTGTTGAGCCATCTCTTGTCTCCTACCATCCCATGAACTTGACACATTTTAATATTGCAGCAAGAATGTATTGTTCAAGTTCAGAAGAAGTTGGTTTTCAAAGTTTTTTGAGTCCAGTCTGTCTCTTTTGGGAGAGAGAATCCAACGGATTTGGATGTTGTCAGTCCATACAATGATAAGGGCCAGTTGATAACATCCGAAGCGGTTGGAGAATATGTCCTGCTGTGCTGAACAGTCTTTCAATTGTCTTTCAATAGTCTTTCAATATTATTGCAATAGTCTTTCAATAATATTTCAATAGTCTTTCAATAGTCTTTCAATAATATTTCAACAGTCTTTCAATAATCTTTCAATAATCTTTCAATAGTCTTTCAATAATCTTTCAATAGTCTTTCAATAATATTTCAACAGTCTTTCAATAATCTTTCAATAGTCTTTCAATAATCTTTCAATGGTCTTTCAATAATCTTTCAATAGTATTTCAATAAGGCCATGGGTGTTGTGTATCTTTGCTGACTCTCCACAGTGGAATCCATTTTGGGTGTGTTAGTGGTGCTGTGGGTGCTCCCAGCTCACTGGCGTATATACTAGAACATACATTATTGTCCCAGCTCTTCTTGAAGGCAGGTCTAATGTTACATGTCCACTTTGCAGTGATTCAATGGACCAACTCCTCTCTCGACATCAGTTACTTTCAAACTAACGACAAATCAAAAAGCTGCAACGTGAATGTAACTACCACAACACATTATACAAAGTAGAAATGTAGAGTAGTAGAAAGTACAGATACTTCATGTAAAATGTAGTGCAATAAAAGTAAAAGTACCCACATTTAATTCTACTAAAGTAAAGTACAGATAAATGAAAAATGTACTTAAAGGTATAGTATGCGGTTTTTGAACACTCTGGGACTTAGAAATATTTTCAGCGCAGAAAAGCATTCTGCTCCCTCCCCTCAGAGCCATATATGGCTCAGTCCGTGCTCTGTTGAACTTGGGATCTGCTCCGCCCCCTGCTGCTGTCTGCTCAGAGCCGCTGCGATATTCTGTGTTTATGTTAATAAAACCTTCTAATAAAATAAAATAAAACCATGGAGCGCTAGTCCTACAACACAAAATCCAGCAGAAATCATCAGAGGTTCACGAAGCAACGTTTGGACATGATTTAATTCGCTCGTGACTTCCTCATGTCTGTCAGCGCTGGTCTGGAATGTTCCGCCTCCTCTACATGTCCTGTCTCTGCGCTCCGAAGTTCTGTGTTTATATGATAATATAACTGTTTAAAAAATATAATAAAACCATGAATCACTCATCCAACAACACAAAAACCAGAAGAAATCAGCAGAGGTTCACGAAGCAACGTTGGACATGTTTTAATTCGCTCGTGAGTCGTGACAAATCCATTTCCTCATTCCTGTCAGTGAAGGATGAAGCGATCACTTGACTTTTGGCAAAAAAACTAAATAAAAGTCCAGCTCTGGGATAAAGAAGGGATATTTAATACATTTTGTGTCACATAAAAAACAGTCCTGCATCGCTTTGCAATCCTTTGAATGAGAACGAGCTGCGGCTGGGACAGGTGGGGGCGTGGGTTGGGGCGTGACAAACAACTCTGTTTTTATTGGCTGGTCAGTGTCCGGGTCACTCTTGTGTTTTCAGTGTTTTTATAAATGCTGATAGAGAAGCAAGGGGACTATAGTTTTTTTCAGAGATTACTTTGTCTAACATCAGTCTGTCAATAGATAGTGACAGAGTGAAGAAATATGTTAAAAATATATTGTTTGAAAAGTTACAGACTACATTACAATGTTACATACCCCACCTTAAGTACAGTAACAACGTATTAGTTACATCCCACCACTGCTTATCACTGAATAACTTTCTTACAAACTTTCTCACCAATAAATGAATAAACAAACAAATTCAGATTTTAACACTTTTTCAGCCTGATTAGAAACTTTTAAT
The DNA here is from genome assembly GCA_038048925.1 of Garcialebias charrua. Classification (NCBI taxonomy): domain Eukaryota; kingdom Metazoa; phylum Chordata; class Actinopteri; order Cyprinodontiformes; family Rivulidae; genus Garcialebias; species Garcialebias charrua. The sequence goes on along the minus strand of JBBPBX010021685.1, from coordinate 34,692 downwards.
TCATGTGATAAAAAAGAAAAACTATAACTTTTAGAGGATATGGTGGTGGAACATCAGAATGGTTTCTTTTTAAATATTATTGAGTTATTATTAATATTATTCTGTTCTTTAGGTCAGGTGAACATGTTAATTTATACTGTGCAACTTTACTGTGATGGTGGAAAAGCTGCTTGATGCTCATTGGTTCCTGATGTCAAGACAATAAAAGAGGAGGTTTATTGTTTCTTATCCAACAGCAACAAAATCAGTTCTGGTTGTTCTGCGTTTTAAAATTCACTTCAGGTGTATTTATTTTAAACTACTTATTTAGGATTATTGATGCACTTTTGTTATAATATCATTATTTTTGATTTGTTGCTCCAACTGGAGATTTGGGAAAGAACAACTAGAAGGTTCACTTAAACTGGGGATGGTTTGTGAAGTTTCCAGATGACCCGACTTGAGAATTGGATTTGGTACCTGGATGTTGAGAATGAACTTTCTTGTTTGTGAAGTTTGTTTGCAGCAAATTGTAGACATAGAGAAAAAGTGGAAAAAATAGTGATGCGTGTCATATTCACAAGAATGGACATTTTTGGGAAAAAGTACAAAACAAGTGAGAAAACTAACCCAGGATTTCCTCCCAGTCGAACATACCCAAAGCACCTAGGGAGGCGCCCAGGGAACATCCTCACCAGATGCCCGAACCACCTCAACTGGCTCCTCTCGATGTGGAGGAGCAGCGGTTCTACTCCGAGTCTCTCCTGATAACTGAATTTCTCTTCCTGTCTCTAAGGGAGATTCCAGCTAACCTGCAGAGGAAACTCTTTTCAGCCACCTGTATCCATGATCTCATTGTTTTGGTCACTACCCAGAGCTCATGACCATAGGTGAGGAATGTAGACCGACCGGAGAGAGCTTTGTCGCTCAGCTCCCTCTTCACCGCAACGGACCAGCACAGTATTGCACACACTGCACTTATCTGTTTTTCAGCCTCACGCTCCATTCTTCCCTCACTCGTGAACAAACCCCCGAGATACTTGAACTCCTCCACTTGAGGCAGAACTTTATATATATACAGGCAGTCCTCGACTTACAACATAGATACGTTCCTACACAGCGTCGTAAACCGATTTTCGACATAAGTCGAAATATACATACTGCACCATATACATGTACAGTACTGTATTACCAAGCACTTAGCCTATCCTAACACAGTACCCTACATAATTATCACAAAAAAAACATACGTTTGTGAGCCATAATGAAGTGCAAAAAGAGTTAATGGCCCGCCGTCCACCTCGGTCCATCTTCCGTATTCCGTTTTCGACGTAAAACCGCTGTCCACCTCGGTCCAGAGCGTTTACAGTACGTAACATATTCCTCCGCCTCTGTATTCCTCCGCCGCTGCACTGTGTACAGTACAATACTGTATTCTTCCACCGCAGCGGCCGCTGCGTTACAACGTTTATAACCAGTGCTTTAAGTGGAAAAAAATAAGTGCCGGTACCCTCCCTAATGTCATAATAATATGCATACCTGCAAACTCAGAAGGGATGAAAAAGGTGACAAACGTTGCGCCAACCCCCCCCCCCGAAAGATTTTGTAATTTTTTAACATGCTTCAGGTAAAAGTCATTTACTAACCTGATTTAATGAGGACATAAATAGGAAAGATTGTGTCAACCAAAAAATTAACAACCAACAACAGCAGCAAGTCAAATACAGCAGAACATTTTGCTAACAATGCGCTGCTCCGAGTCAACAGATGCATTTAAAAACTTAAGACTTATCTCTTCAGACAGGCTTTTGGTTAATTTTGTACATTGATTTTAGAGTTTGTTATGTTTTACCTTTTTGTATAGTACTTCTGTGATTTTATGATTTTATTTTTCCTTTTGTAAAGCACTATGTGACTCTCATGTCTGTGAAATGTGCTATATAAATAAAACACTTACTAACAGTAAAAACTAATTTCTTAAATATGCTGGTGAAGATGTTTTGCCAGAAATTTTGAATAAAGTAGATGCCATTTCCTGCATTCTGGTGTATTTTAACAAGTTATTAAACATCTATGTTTACATGTAAACATGATTCACTAACTATTTTAGAGACATCAAACAAAATAAAGTCAGGTCCTGTGGACAGATTAAAAAATTGTTTAGATTATTATTATTGATCATGAATCAGGATATTTTAGAGACACCTCATTCAACTAGTTCATACATAGACATCATCCTGTTTTTAAACTCACTCCTGTGGCTAAGATAATTAAATTAATGTGACACTTTATCACAGTGGCTTTAGGGGTGCAACTGACTTTTATTTTGTTAATTTTTATTTAGTTTTATTTGTAACACACTCCCTCGCGTTCTGTTGAACCTCCGCAGCGCGACTCGCGCTGCAGAGTTTTTTTTTTTTTTTACAGACTTCGCTGTCGTCTCCTCCCCCTGTCTATCCTGAGACTGTGATTGGCCAAAATGACGCGCTCCAGCAAAGATGTTTTATTGTCGAGAAGATGCATTGCTCTGTCTTGAAATCCAGTCAGGGGGAAATGATGCATTCTAATCTGCCACGGGTCTTTCAAGTGGAGAAGACGAAAATAAGTTCCGGAACGCACATAAAAAAAAGTCACGGTACTGTCAGGGTTAAATTTTAGAAGTGGCGGAACTGGGTACCGGTGAGTTCCGGCCCACTTAAAGCATTGTTTATAACCTAAACCAACGTAACTCGAAATAAGGCTGTTCATAGTAAATGGGTGATGCGTCGTAACCACGAAACGTCATAACTCGAGACCATCGTAACCCGAGGACTACCTGTATATACTGTATGTAAATACTGTATATATATGTATATATACATATA
>JBBPBX010021683.1:19948-42139 GCA_038048925.1 Garcialebias charrua | reverse complement strand
GCAGAGCTACTAGTTTATGAATCCTCCAGGAGCAATTTGAGATAAGTTGGCCTGTCCAAGGCCAGCAGGGAGGACAAATTCAGATCAACAACAATTGTTTTGGGAAGGCAGACTGTTTTCTGTCTGCTGTCAGTTCTGCTGGTACACTCAACGGCGAATCCAAACAACCAGATTTGTGGACATTCCTCCCGGTCCATGTTAGTTAGTTTTCTCCAAGATCGAATCATTCATGCCAGCGAGTTCCAAGAGCCAAAATTCCAAGATTCCAAAAAGCAGAAACCCTGTTATCATAAATCCAATAATGTACACATCTTCTACTTCCTCCATGGACGACACAGATAGGCACATCATCTCAGAGATCAATGACAAACCCAGCTGCATGAGTCCGTTCAGGGCATGAGGGCTCTCCAGCATCCTGTCTGGTGGAAAAAAAATGTTATCAGTTGCATTGAGGAACCAGCTGAACAAATCCATAATAATTAAACAATATATAATAAAATAATAATAAAAAAAATTATAGCGCTTAATGCATGGTTTTGCAAATCTTCACCCGCTTCGGATGTTATCAACCATACGTAGCGGTCAGATTGCCCATTATCATCCCCATTCGTAGCGGTCAGATTGCCCCTCCTGTACCTCCTAGCAGGTTTAAAGGTACGTTATCACCGTTACAAGTGATGACAACAGGCTCCGTCTTTAGCTACGTTGTTATGTTTAGAGTAAAGTGTCTTGGGTTAGGTTTAGGGTCTTGGTTAGGTCTTGGTTAGGGTCTTGGTTGATTAGGCACAAGGGTGAGCTGGGGTTAGGTTTAGGGTTGGTCCTCTGGGTCAGGTTTAAGGTTAGGTTGAGGAAAACGGTTACATAAGCTGAAAAAAAACAAAAACACAACACTTCCAGGTTTACGGAAACACGTTGCCTACTCACAGCGATTATAACGCTGATAACGTTCTTTTAAACATGCTAGGAGGTAGATTGTGACAGTTTCGCCGCTACATACGCTCTACCGCCAGACCTTCGCAACACCACCTCCCTTTCTCTGTTCAAGACTGCTCTGAAAACACATCTCTTTAGACTCGCTTATCATTAACTTTACTAAATGTATTTTTAGTATTTTGCATTTTATAATCTTTATGTATTTTATATTTCAATTTGTCACTGATAATGTTTGAACTGTATTGGTTTGTTAAGTGTCCTTGGGTGTCCTGAAAGGCGCTTTTAAATAAACTGATTATTATTATTATTATTATTATTATTATTATTATTATTATTATTATTATTATTATTATTATTATTACATATGGGGATGATAACAGTTGATAGCGCCCATTGTATTGACTGACAACATCCGAATCCGCTGAAACCTTTACACCATCGCTTTTACAACAAGTGTTTATGCCGGCAGGAATATTATATTATTACTGTTAGAAGTGCTCCCAGTTTACACATGAAGTGCAACAGCTAGCTGCTGCTACATGTGCTTGAAACTAACCATGCAGTTTAATTTGAATTAATGCAACAGTGTTGGCTCTGTAATAATTTATGAAATAGCTTGACTAAGAACTGCTTTGAAGCGTTTGAGTTGTTTTAAGACAGCAGCAAACACTTTGCTTCTGGCCTCGCTCAGACTAATCATTAACTTGTCCAGCTAACCAGAACGAAACTCTTTGTCCCCAAAAAACAATTCACAAGAGGTAAGATAGATTTGTTCCTAACCTCTCTACAGAATCCATCTGAAAACATCTAAACTAACTCTGAAACGGAGTGTACAGATTTTTCTAAATTAAAGCTCCCTCTGTTCCACTTTAACAATTTTTAATGATTTAAGCTAAAAAAAAAAAAACAGTGTTTTAAGCGCACAGAAAAAGTTCATTATTTAATTTTTATATACAAAAACTAGACTGTTTGTATTTAAACCGAGTACATTGGTTATATAAATTTTAAAAACAGCTGAAGGCCAAAAACATTTGAATGATTTTATTGTCTCTTCTTTAACTTAAAGATCCTTTAATGCTCGACTCTCCTGCGTCCTGAAGGTGGCCGTTATCTTCTGCCCTGTCACTCCAAGTAGCTCCGATCCATCATTCCCCTCCAGCTCTCTGTGTTCCTGTACCGACTCTTTCCTTAGTGAGGGAGCTGGACCAGAGGGGTGGGATTAGTCTTATGATAAGAGCATGGTCAGACGTAGAGGACCTGGGTCAGGCAGAGTGTGGGGGAGATTGGATTGGGGCCTCCCACCCTGCTCCTGGAGATGTTTTATGTTGATGCTGCTTCTCTTGAGTGGTGATTACAATGGAGGGGAAAGTGTTTTTTTTTTTTACTGCATTCATGTGTTGCCTTTACACAACAAGTCTTTCCCTCAGACCAGTTCTTTTTAACTTATCGCTGTGAGCGTCTGATGTGGAGCAGATAGTCGCAGCTTGCAGAAAGCTGCTGAAAGCAAAGGTAGATGAATCTAAACATCAGCACGCCACACACCCAATCACATCTTTGTCCACTGCAGGCAATAAAAGGGTGGGGGGGTTGTATTCAAGCAGATGTGCGCGTGTGTAGTAGGGAGGTGGGAGAGCACTGACAAAGGATGTAAGGAACATCTGGGTGTCGGTGATAGCTCTGCTCACATGCGTTACGAGCAAAATTAATCAAACCTGTTTGGGTGTGTGGGGTGTGGTGGTGGGGACTGTGGAGTGCTGATGCGTACATGGCATCTATTAGGAGTCGGTCCACGTTGTGAACAACATAACACTGACATACAGTCATCCAGGGATGGGGGACACAGAAGAGTGAAGCTATAAATCAGCAGGTTCACGTCTGCAGGGAGCTGGCTCTCGACTGGTTCTGGTCTGAAGAGACAGGGATGAATTCTGTTGTGTCCACTGGAACTCAGTTAGTCCCATTAAGGACGGATTCATATCACAGTCAAACAAGTCCAACTTAAAGATGAGCATCTCCACATAACGACCCACAGCCATGTCACTCTGGCTGCACAACACGCCCCGACCGAGTAAAGATTTTAGACATCGACACACACCTCTATTTTTGTTTACAGTTTTATTGAGCTCTAAGGTCTTAAAATCAGCCAACAAATTGTAAAGTAGTTTTTTTCTTTTTTTTTACCCTTGAGATCAGCTTAAAGAGATGTTCTGGAAAAATTATGAACAATAAATATCTTACCTGTCTCAGGTAACTCTTTGAACAGCTTTAATTTTGAGAAATAAAGTTTATTGTTTTCACAGGACTGATGTTTGGATGGAGCCATGTTGAACATTTCATGCAGGTTCATTGAATGCTGTTTTAGAAACCTTTGCCTTGCCATCAGTTAAACTTCACGCCATTATTTACATCCAGTAAAGCTCTGTGGTTATCTGCAGGAGGAAGTGGGAGTACTTTTGGTCTGGACCTGGGGCCAATTCCAGCATGGATTTAAAAACCAATGGTTTTAAAAGACAATGTAATGTTTGCATGAACCATTGTGAAATTTTAGATATTGTAACTCATATACAGTAATATAGAGTCAGAGTCAGAGAGTCTTTATTGTCATTTGCACCGCATGTGGTACATGTGATGAAAACGAGATTATGTACACGGGGTCCCGGTTACATCCAACAACAAATGCAAGAGAAAAACAGTAATAACATCTAGAATTAACTAAGAGAAACATCAACTAGTAATACACTAAGCCCTAATATAGTGGAAAAACATCATTATAAACAGCAGCACGAACATGAGTCTGTATGAGCAGATGGTCACAGATGAACACAGATGAACACAGCAACAAGAAAACAGATCAGCATCAGCATGATGTGATATTTTGCAGTGTTTATTTTTATTTTATTTTTATTTATTCATGAGTCTAACAGCCTCAGGGTAGAAGCTGTTCCTCAGTCTAGTGGTTCTACATTTGATGCTCCTCAACCTCCGTCCTGAGGGGAGTGGGGCAAAGAGTGAGTGTGCTGGGTGAGTGAGGTCTTTCATGATGCAGGTGGCTCTTTTCCTGCATCTGGAGGTGTAAATGTCTGTGATTGTGGGGAGACTGACTCCGACAGACCTCTGTGCAGCCTTCACCACTCTCTGTAGAGCTTAAAAATCCATATCAAAAGAGGATTGTTGCTGTCTCAGAACAACTTTAATCTTCTAAATGTCATAATGTTGATGCAAAAATTTAAACAGACTGATGAGAAGGTGCTATTTATAATACTTGAATTTATTGCAGCTCCTTAGACTGAGATGAAACGTTTCAGCAAGAAGAATCTGTCCAGAGGACCTGACAACTTTTTAAAAGTCAGATTGCTGTAATTTTTTCATTCATTTTCAATGGGATTAACCTGCCTAAATAAAGGTTGAATGAATTACATGGTATTTTGGCAGAAAAAATATGAATTGCCAACATTGTGCTACTTTCCAGTGACTACAGAGATTTTTTGACATGGTGGTCCAGATCCAAACCCATTCAATCTTACCTGATAAATCATGGTGTAATTTTGCACAGTAATGGTCCTAGTACATAATGAAAACTGAATGTATGTCTTAATAACAATCTTCATTCTCAGAACTTGTAAATATGATAATCTTTACAACACTACACTTCAGTTTTTGAAGTTATGCTCTGCATCACTTTGGCCAACAGTGTTGTTTTTAAAGTGCTTTATAAAAAAAGTTATGACGGCTGTGTCTCAATTCAGGGGCTGCATCCTCATGAGGACCCAGCCTAGCTGGGCCGAGTAGGCCACGCACTCACAAGACCGGGTGGGCTGAGCGAAACTGCTGAAATGGGACGGTCTAGCCTTCAGGTTTGCCGGCCTTGAAGTGGGTGGGGCGTTCTCTTGAAGTGGGTGGGAAGTTCTTGTGTGCGCGCTTTGTGTGTGTGGAAAGAGAAGGGACGCCGCTAAAATATATTAGTTAGCTGAATACATGTATATATATTAGTGTTTCTGAGTTTACTGTTTGTTAAGAACTGATTACAAATCAGCTTATAAGGGGCGATCTGTTAAAACCCAGAGTGGACCTACGAAATGCAAGTTGTCCAGTAGCTCAGTTGGTAAATCAACTTGCGATTGGTGCAGAGATACTTTTCTCGAAGCTGGTTCGAATCTCACTCGGTACGGTTAAAACTTATTTTACGTTTGTCTTTTATTGGATAAAAAAATGAGGACTGAGATTAAAAGGAAGGAGTTTGTGAAACTCCTTCTTTTTTTTTATCCAATAAAAGACAAACGTAAAATAAGTTTTAACCGTACCGAGTGAGATTCGAACCAGCTTCGAGAAAAGTATCTCTGCACCAATCGCAGGTTGATTTACAAACTGAGCTACTGGACAAGTTGCATTTTGTAGGTCCACTCTGGGTTTTAAAAGATTTCCCCTCAGAAAATCCTTGCTACGCACGTGTAAAATAATCTGATTTGTAATCAGTTCTTCAAAAACAGTAAACTCAGAAACACTAATATACTGTATATTCAGCTCACACATTTTTTTTTTGTCGTTTCTGTAGTAAAATTTTAATGAGATATATTCGAGCTGAGGTTGTTTGAGATGACTAAATAAAGGTTGAATGAATATTCGCGCTGAGGTTGTTGTTAAAACGAGCTGATGACTCAACAACACGCAGCAGCCCCGACTCTGCACTCTTTAGTTTTAGCAGGTCGCTTTCGTAAATGAGCCCATGAGGTTCAAAAGATTTACCTGACTAAATAAAGGTTGAATGAATGAATGAATGCACGCAGAAAGTCCACCCCCCCCCAGCGAAATCTCTGCTGGCGCTATGAATTCTGGGATAGCCTCCGTCTTGAAGGATTCACGAATGCATCCTTCGATTTCGGCAGGAAGTAGGCCGCATTCCTCGGCCGCATGAGGAGGAGTCTTCGAATTGGGACAGTCCTCCGCGCGGGGCAATGACGTATGCGGCCGACAAATGCGCACTCATGAGGATGCAGCCCCTGAATTGAGACACAACCATACTCAGGGAATCACTAGGAACTCAGGAGACAGAGGCAACAGGAGGAGACAATGCCAGGACAATGATAAACACAGAGATACAGACTTATTTTTGATTTGATTTGATGTTCATTCATTCATTTTAAAAGAACAATACAAAACAGTTTCATCAGATACAAGGATGAATAGACTTTTAGCTGAATGGATGGATGGATAGACAGTTAGCTGGATGGCTGGATGGATGATCTTTAACAAGTTCTAAAATCATTAAAATTTAACCTCAGCTTGTGCCTCTGACCCAACAGAACCTCCTTCAGCAGCAGAATCCTCTGTGGTTCTCTGACTTCATCAGTCTGCAGGACTTCATCAGTCTCTCTCCTGGTTCTGGAGGAGTTCTGACCCACTCTTCTTTCCATTGTTGCTTCAGTTCTTTGAGGTTTCTGCTCAGCTCTCTGAAGGTTTCAGGTTCAGGTTCTGGACTCTGACTGGGCCGTTGATTTGATTTGATTTGATGTTTATTCATTCATTTTAAAAGAACAATACAAAACAGTTTCATCAGATACAAGAATACAAGTAGGATAAAATGAAAGGAGCAGAAAGAAGATGAAATCTTATTATATCTGCCCCTTATTTCACAGTTTGTTCAACCAATGATAACCTTCAAACTACATCACAAAATGAATAACTCTACTTAATTTTTCTAACTGTAATACACAAACACACTAAGCTTCATCATATATAGTTTTTGAGCAAGTCCTTTTTGACCTTTTTCTTAAATGTATACATTGGGCAGCACGTTGGCACAACTGGTAGAGCTGCTGCCTCTCAGCGAGAAGGTTGCCGGTTCAAATCCCGGTCCGGGGCCTTTCTGGGTGGAGTTTGCATGTTCTCCCCGTGCATGCGTGGGTTTCCTCCGGGTACTCCGGTTTCCTCCCACAGACCAAAAAACATGCTTGTTAGGCTGATTGGTGACTCTAAATTGACCCTAGGTGTGAGTGTGAGAGTGGATGGTTGTTTGGTGTGAGTGAGACAGGTCCCTCTTGTAAATGAGTCCCCGTGACTCAACGAGGCTAGCCTGTATAAATAAAGGTTGAATGAATGAATGAATGAATTGATTTTGCATTTTTAACATCACTCTCCAGAACATTCCACAATCCAACTCCCTGAATTGAGGTAGACCGTCCCTTTAAGCTGGTTCTGAATTGTGGTTTGATGAATATCTGTCCCTTTAAGATTGTAATAACTTTGTCTAAATTTCTTTGGATATTTAAAGGTAATGTGTTATTATGAGCCCTATACATAACTGATAAAATACTATATTCTACCAATTCCTGGAATTTCAATAAATTTAGCTGAAGAAACAAGGTGTTTGATGGGTGACTGAAATGTTTTCTGGTGATTACTCTTACAGCTCTCTTTTGTAAAATAAAAACAGGCTTTGTAATTGTTTTGCACGCTTTTCCCCAAACCTCAATACAGTACAATAGATTAAATGTGGAACAATGATTGTGTTATACAACATATACAGAGCTTTATCAATTACAAAATCCCTGACTTTATATACAGGTACATGAACACACAGCATGACAATCACAAACACCTGGACAACAAAATGGAGGAGATAAGCAAGACAATTAACAGAGAGACCAGGGAGTGTAGGGATGGGGACCCATCACCTGAGAGCAACATGCTTACAACTGTTATCTTGAAGTTCTAGGGTGTAGAGAGCCACAGAAACGGTTATGGTAGGCCGGATTTGGCCCACGGGCCTTGAGTTTGACACATGCGATCTAGTGGTACTAAAAGTAACAAAAGAAGAAAAAAAAACAGCCAAATATGTCTGCAGTTTAGCTAACAGACTTTGGAATGGGTACATTTTGTCCTTGTCAAACCTGTTGAAGAGAACCAAACTAAATACTCTGAAACTCAAACAACTTACTGTATAACAGTTCATGCACCGCTAGTTGGCAGTGTAGTGCAAATATTGCATAACTTGCTGCTACCAATTGTTGAATTTAATTAGCGGATTAGAATTAGCTTCCCCTAATTTTCATAAGACATTAGTGCTTTTGAAATTGCGGACCTAAATAAATTAATTAGTGCTTTAGAAATAGCGGAACTAATTTTTGGATTAGCGTTGCCCACCACTGCTGATTGGCACCCCTCACCAGGTACAAACATCTCCTATAACAACACTTTCCTTTTCTGGACAAGACATCCCCCTCTCCACCTCTGTTACTAATCTTGGAATAAAAATGGACTCCAATCTTACATTTGAAAATCACATTAAGCATCTGTTTAAAACTTGCTTCTTCCATCTTCGAAACATCTCCAGACTTCGCCCATCCCTAACTTTTTCCGATGCTGAGAAGCTCGTCCATGCTTTTGTCTCCTCCAGGCTCGACTACAACTGGTAGAGCTGCTGCCTCTCAGCGAGAAGGTTGCCGGTTCAAATCCCGGTCCGGGGCCTTTCTGGGTGGAGTTTGCATGTTCTCCCCGTGCATGCGTGGGTTTCCTCCGGGTACTCCGGTTTCCTCCCACAGACCAAAAACATGCTTGTTAGGCTGATTGGTGACTCTAAATTGACCCTAGGTGTGAGTGTGAGAGTGGATGGTTGTTTGGTGTGAGTGAGACAGGTCCCTCTTGTAAATGAGTCCCCGTGACTCAACGAGGCTAGCCTGTATAAAGGTTGAAAAAAAAAAAATGTCTCCTCCAGGCTCGACTACTGCAACTCCCTGTTTGTTGGAATCCCTGGCAAAAACCTTCAGAAACTTCAATATATTCAAAACAGTGCAGCAAGGATCTTGTTGAGAGTTCGTAAATTTGAACATATTACGCCCATTCTCCATAACCTTCATTGGCTTCCTGTCGCCTACAGAATTCAGTACAAAACTGCTCTCATTACACATCAATGCTTACATGGAGCTTCACCAGATTATCTGAAGGATATTCTTATTCCATACTCATCCACCCGGTCGCTGCGGTCACAGAACAGTAATCTCCTTCACAGTTCAGAGAACCATAAGGACCATGGGAGACCGGGCTTTCAGTGTGGTTGCCCCCTGCCTGTGGAACTCTCTTTCTGACTGTCTGAGAGCCCCACAGTCTGTGGTTGACTTTAAGAGCTGCATAAGGACCATGGGATACCGGGCTTTCAGTGTGGCTGCCCCCCGCCTGTGGAACTCTCTTCCTGACTGTCTGAGAGCCCCACAGTCTGTGGTTGACTTTAAGAGCGGCTTGAAGACCTTTCTTTTCAACCGAGCATACTCTACCTCCTCATGATTCTACTTTTGATCTTAGTTGATACTGTTATTGATTTTACTTGTTTTACTTGTTTTATTGACATTTAATTCTGTTGCACTTTGTAGCACTTTGAGATTTTCATTAATGAAAAGTGCGTTATAAATTGAATTCATTATTATTATTATTATTATAAATAAATCAACTTTTTCATGATATTCTAATTGTATAAGTATAACAAGCACCTTTATACAACATATACTGTGCATAGAGCTTTAACAAATCTCCTAAGCTTTTTAAACACTGCATAGGATTGTGCATAATGGTGTAGAGATATAGCACTCTCATGTCCGTATTGGAGTTAAACCTCGTCACATCTCTCTGAACTCTGAGTGTTACACTTTCTTGAAGCTCTCAAGGAGACAAGTGGACACTATTTTTGTTACAATTATTTTGAATTAATGGACACAAATTAATCAGATTGAACTTTCTTTTTAATGTGTGTTAATTCAGAATTGATCTACAGTATATTTTTGTCATGTAATGATGATTTACTAAGCTGGTATATTTTAAATATGCCAAAGTTAAGAGAACACCTCAGAATGATCTTGCTCTAAACTGTCTGCTCTATGCAGAATAACTGTCGAAAAGTTGACTGAACAATCCGTTCGTATTTGTTTGAAGTGTTTTTGGAACGAAGGAAAAGTTCTAGACATAACTTGCTTTCTGTCTCCCGTCCTTTCTAAAAACAATTAATCTGTTCTCAAAACAAATTACATGGCTTGTTCACATGCACCTGCATCGTCTGACGCATGTTTCTCTATGTACTGTCTACCCTATCATCTGTCACTCAAACTCACTGACTGGAAGTCACACCCTCTCTAGTGTTAAGACAACCAATCAGTAGGAAGTATGTGACTAAGTCACATCCCCTTCTTAAAGGGACACTTCCTGTTGATTCTTCGAGTGCAAAGGGAACCACGAGCTAAACAACAGTGAGTTCTCTGGGAGAATGAAAGATGCATAGATGTCTTTCTCCAAGCTGATGTACGTCCGGCCATCAGTCAAATGCTGCGTCTTCAGCGAGGCTTAAACAGCACGTCAGCTGTGAGCCATCTGAGTATCACAGCTCCAAGCTGTGAACTCTTTCTGGAAGTTATCTTGAAACCAAACCGGAGCTGATAACATTACTCTGGGAGGCCAAAGCAGACCTCACGAGACCGTGGCAATATGAGATTTGTCGCCTGTAAAACGCAGCAGGGCATGCGCGTCTGGCTTGACTAATTTACTGGAGTCGAGATAAGAAAATCTTCACAAAGGTAAACGTCGTTTCATCACGGTACGGATGTCCAGCCGAAACCGACCAGAGGATGAGCCACTCTGGTTAAACATCTCAAGATAAGATTCAACCATTTCCTTTCTTTAATCTTCCTCCTTAACTCCTTATGTTTATTTCTAAATGTAAACTGTAAGTTTGTGCCACAGAAATAAGTTAATATAAGACCCATTAACTTGTGTTCTGTTGTCTTATGTTTTAATCTGCTGAAAAGTTAGTTATAAGTTGTGATCGATCAATCTATGTAAATATGTTGTGATTGTAATTTGATGATTTTGTTATTAAATGACTCTGCCTTTGGTAGGTCAACATAATAACGTTTCCTGTCAAGTTACATTACATTCACTGAACCACAGATTTATTGATTTAATCTGAAAAAGTTGAGAACCCGTAAAACTAAGTGTAAATTTGTGTCCGTTTAAACCTGCTCAAATCTATCATCTAAATTATAGATAAGTCAGCAAACTGACCAATAAGTCCTATATTATTACAATAATGGTGGCTCGTCCGCATCCCTGAAACGTTTGAGTTGTTTTTGTAGTCTACTGTCACAGTATTTGTTGGCATAGTTCTTTATCCTTGTGTTTGGATTTATGAGATAATTCTGGCTGGTGAGTGTCACAGAGATTGCTAATCGCTGCATTGTCTGGCTCATTTCACGTTAGAATAATCTTTCTTTCACTTTTGAACGTATGTTTTGAAGCTGCGGGTGATTTTTGTGTGTCGGTGTTTGTGAGACGTTTCATACCGTGTCGCAAACTAAAGCGTGCATTTGTCATTTTGTGACCGCCGTGTCACGACTATGCTTCATTTTATTACATCTGCGGATTGCTGTTGAAGGTCTGTTTCACACATTTCCTGCTCCATTATTCCTATTCTGTTACAACGTGTGTGTTAAGGTTCGGGTGAGACCCACTCAGCTTTGGACCGGGTTCCGGTTCCGATTGACGTAAAGTCCGTTGTTGTCAACAGTTAGCGTGCTGCCTTTTTTGGGAGGCGTGGGGGCTAGCCTGAGTGTGGTTGGGCTCGTTAGCAGTATTTTCTGTGGTGTTTTCTGCGTTTTTTTTGTGAAAGAGTGTCCAGAACTTTGGGTAGAGCTAACATGTTAGCGGTACCGAGGCATTTGGCTGCAAAAGCACTGTGATTGGTCCATTGTGTGTTGTGTTCAAAAAAGTTTGTTCTGTAGATTGCTGGTTGTCAGATATTCATTTTTGCACACATTTCTGACAGTTTATCTGTGTTGTTCGTTTCTATGCACGTAATATCGTCGAAGACTGGCTTAACCGCTGTGTTTTGTGATATTTATAAGTGTTTTAGAACGTTGAAAAGTCAGTTCCACGCTAAAGTTTGACCGACCTCGAGGTCCGTGAACGTATTGCTCGAGCGGCACGTCACACGTGAGTGACGTAAGGTTTAGAAGACTCCATTACCCATGAACACTTGGGTTTGAACTACATGTTCTGTCTTCGCTGTGATTGGTTGATTACGCTGTAAGGGTTGACACAGCGGGGTGGGGGAGCCCACTCCTCGTCAACTTTCACTTCAGTAAACCTGCTCTTACAAGCTTCAGGCTTGTTTGTCCGTTACTATCTCTGAAAAGACTGTTTCATCGCAGTGTTTTTGAGATTTTATTGTGTGTATTAAGTCAGTTGCTCTGAGACTACCGATCGCCATGTGACCTGGTCACGTGACAACGGGAGCTGCATCTGATTTAAGGGAACCGACTTGTCTTTTTCTTTTGAGAAAATGTTTAAACATCACATTACCTAGACCGGGGTTCTAGAGTTTTGTCACGTAAAAGCTTTAGATCTTTCTGATTGATGCTTTTCATCCGTTGTTAGATGTTCGTGAGCTAAAAGCTAAGGCTTCGCTCACGGGTAACAACAACACCTCTATAGCGGTCAGATAGAGAAATTACAGTCGCTGTGATAAACTCATTTCCAGCGTTGTACCCCCATCTGCTGGATGCTGTGAAGAATACAGTTCATGCATTTCTGTATGCATTTCAACTTTCCTGTTTTTTTTAATAGTGTACATTTTGAAATGTTGAACACATAGCATCTTTCATTTGATTTTCACATATAATCAAATGTTGCAGGCCGAACGGCTACACAGAATTAATACAGACTTGTCTGCTTTTTGATAAAACTTGACACTTTTATCATATATTCTGTGCAACAAGGCTGTCTACTTTATTTTAAACTGCAAGTTTAAAATAACACACATGAGGCATCTTTTGTCTTGGTTTTCACAAAAATCACACAAAGATAGCCGACATTGTTGATCTTCTCATGGGTCGACAATTTAATAAAAATCTTTTCATTACGAATCTCATGCCTTTTCAACGGAAATGTGTTTGTTTCAAGGTTGATTGCAAAAGAGATACAATGGAAATGATAAAACAATACGCTACGACGGTTTTTGAGGCAGAGATACAACCTAGAATACCATCAGAGGTTTGTCCAGGTCAAAAGGTCACATCCCACTCGCAGACAATAGAAGAGGTTCCCTCTCCTACAGAGTGCGAGAGTAAACAGGATTGTCATGATAACAAACAACAGAATAGTGCTACAAGCTGGAACAGTGACTCAGATCGGTTCACGGGGAGTTCTGCTCCTCCTACACCTCAGGTTGAAAACCCTGAGATGTGCAAAGAACCACACAAGGTAGGTGTTCGCTCTCTAGGTGAACCAAGATGGTTCAGGTCGAACCAAAAGAGTTCTCACCTTGGTCTCACAGTGGGTGAACTTCGAGAGAAGTTGATGTCTGAGCGCCGTGACCCTTTGATAAATGGTCGGTCCCAACAGGTAACCCCGAGAAGCGGCCCTCCTACCCCTGCACCTCGAGTTGCACAGTTCGAGACATGCAAAGAGTCACACAAGCTCCAGATTAAGGGAACAATGCCTCCGCGCTCGGAAGAGACTGAGGTGGTAAGTTGTTTGTCAAATGAGTTGAATGTTACAGTGGTTGACCAAGCTGACACAACGTGTGACGTTATCCTTGATGATAACACAAACAACGTTGTTCAACCTGGTGAAGCGACGCACAACACTGCCTTTTGCAACAACTCAGTGCACACAGTTGACAACAACAACGTCAACACTGATAAGGATGCTGAGAGCAAACAAATTGCTGAGGATCAGCATCCCGAAGGTCATGAGGCAGATAGCCATCATGATGCTGACAGCAACGAAGATTGCACAGACAGAGGCACACGTAAACAGATGCGTGTGCGTAAACCTGAACGGTTTCTGTGTAACTTTATCAAAAGGGGGGTGGCTAAGAAAACTTACCTGCCACTCACACTGGAAGGGGTCCTCGCGCAAGAAGCACTCCTGGTTTGCAGCTCAGACGTGTCTATCATGTCAGCCGAACTGTTTGAGGAGCTGAGGACCGCCGCTAACGGTGTTGACAGGCAAATACCCATCGTGACTTGTGCTTTTGAGCTACGGGGTCCCACAGAGACGGGGACAGCCCTGTCAGCTATAGCCATGGTTCACATGCAGATTGGCAAAATGTCACTATACCACCCGGTGTATGTGTCTGAACTTGACTCACTCCAGACTCCATTTTTGGTTGGCCAAGATTTTATAAATCGCTTTGAAGCGATTATAAATTATGGCAATCAGACAATGTGGGCCACAGTGAGCAGTCCACTGCCAATCGAGGTGCCTCCCCAAGGTCAGGAGACTGACTGTCTAACAGCAGGTACAGCTGAGGTCACAAAGGAATCCCCAACCGAGACCACAAACCCGGTATGTGAACCTTCTTATACAGGTGAGACAGAGGAGACTCAACAGTTGGACCAGACTCTGGCCCATCACGAGAACCTCCTCTGCGAGCGGACACCTTCAGCACTCACTGAACACTACCTACCACAGGTAGAAGACGGTGTGGAGATCCAAGTATCCCACACCAAAGACGCTGTACTGTCCTGTGGGACAGGTAATTCGGCAAACAGCCAAGCTTTCAGTGTAATCTTGGTTCAAGGACATCTGAGTCCAGAAAGTGACAGTCTACCACACGCTGACAGTCACTTGGACATCATTGTTACAGATTTTGAGGACCCCTCCTAAAACAAAAGGGGGGCGAACTCACACTTCCTACCACAGGTAGAAAAAGGTGTGGAGATCCGAGGGTCCCACACCGAGGACGTTGTACTGTCCTCTGGGACAGGTAATTCGGCTATCAGCCAAGCTTTCGATGAAACCTTGGTTCAAGAGCATTTGAACCTAGAACTACTCAGAAATGACATAGTTCTTACAGACTCAAAGAGCACCTCTTCAGTCATGAAGTGGGAAGACACACATCACAACGACAGTGACCCGTCGCAGTCTGACCAGTCAGACACACCTGCGACTGCGCCGACAGTTGTGACACACCTGAATTACGCAGAAAGAGGTAAACGTACAGAGATACATTGGCCGAGGCCTAAACGGTACCTGTGTACTGTCTACTCTAAACTGTGCAAACAGCTTAAACTAAACAAAGGCATCCTAACTCGTGCCCATGGACGGACGTCCACACCTGTGTGCGTGTTGGTCCCCCATGACCACAGGGGGGTGATGTTAGGTCATGCCCATGTCAAGGACAAAGATTTCAATAACCCCACAAACGACAAAGATCTCGCAAACTCAAAGACTTCATGGGAAAATAAGGTCGTCCAAGCACAATAGTAAATAAACTAAACAGTTTAAACTATACTAGTTGCGAAAAGAAACCGTTCCAACTAGAACTTAGAAACGCTAAGCATAAAACCCACAACAAAAACTAACCTTAACAACCGTTTAAATCTGCAGGATTTAATTGACATCGGTTATAAAGCTAAGAACTGTTTTTCTTGTGTGTGACACGTTGGAATCTGACGACCAGAGTAAGTTTGTTGTAGTGAAACGTTGTTTTCTAGTTGCTTAATTGCTACTTTTGTTGTTATTGAAGTTGTATTTGTTTTCTGAACACTCCCAGCCAGAATAGGTTTTGATTAATGTTAGTTGAAGACTTAAATGGATTTAACTATGCCAACATGCTGTTCCTTTTGTTAAAGATCTCAATCTTTGAAGAGTCATGGTAGATTAATACTACTTAAGGTACTATAATCTACACTGATCTCCCAATCATTTAGGTAGAACCGATTCGATCGTTTCTATTCTAGATCTATTCATTTTGATGAGTCTCGCCATAGACTTCAAAATTTATAGGGAATACCAAATCTTGCGTCGTTCGTCTAAAAGACAACAGACATTTAGACCAAACTAGATTTCATTTTTTATTTTAGTTTAACCTAAACTAAGTAATGAATGGAGGAATAGTTTGAAAGAAGAGGCCTTCGTTATAGAAGCCCTCCAAAACTCTATAGGTATACATCCCTATATTTGATTTTTTACAGCATTGATCCACCCCTTAATTGGTAATTGTAGCTTATCTAATCCATGATAGCTTACATACCAGGTGCATATAGGTAGGGCTTAATGTAAAATCCCAATCATAAGCCCACCTGAAACCACATAATTGCATGACACATTGAACCAGGGTGGCACCGACTGGAAGCCATCCAGCCTGCAACCTTCTATGTGGGGACCTGCAACTCCAACGTTGGTCTTCAACCTTTATCCAAGGGCCGCCTCCTCTGCTTCAATCGAGGGATCCCCTCTACATGCTGATTAACAAACCATTTGTTGCTGATGAAATCAATAACCCCAATCGTTGTGGAAATACCGCTGTGGATTATAAGACTTTGTTTTCCAAGGGATCACAGACTCAGTTTTCCATGGGTTAACAGACTATGTTTTCCAAAGGATTGAAAGCTTACCGCAATGGGATTACTTACGAACAGTATGGAATTTCCAAACATTATGGGAGTATAATTTTGAACTTTTTTTTACTTTTTTTTTCCACTTGCTGGATTACATAGAGGTCAGAGACATTCGGTGGTATCCTTTCATGTTGGAACTCATCTCCAAGGACAGGCGATGATTTCCAAAAAGGGGGACTGTAGAGATATAGCATTCTCATGTCCGTATTGGAGTTAAACCTTGTCACATCTCTCTGAACTCTGAGTGTTACACTTTCTTGAAGCTCTAAAGGAGACAAGTGGACACTATTTTTGTTACAATTATTTTGAATTAATGGACACCAATTAATCAGATTGAACTTTCTTTTTAATGTGTGTTAATTCAGAATTGATCTACAGTATATTTTTGTCATGTAATGATGATTTACTAAGCTGGTATATTTTAAATATGCCAAAGTTAAGAGAACACCTCAGAATGATCTTGCTCTAAACTGTCTGCTCTATGCAGAATAACTGTCGAAAAGTTGACTGAACAATCCGTTCGTATTTGTTTGAAGTGTTTTTGGAACGAAGGAAAAGTTCTAGACATAACTTGCTTTCTGTCTCCCGTCCTTTCTAAAAACAATTAATCTGTTCTCAAAACAAATTACATGGCTTGTTCACATGCACCTGCATCGTCTGACGCATGTTTCTCTATGTACTGTCTACCCTATCATCTGTCACTCAAACTCACTGACTTGCAAAGTCACACCCTCTCTAGTGTTAAGACAACCAATCAGCAGGAAGTATGTGACTAAGTCACACCCCCTTCTTAAAGGGACACTTCCTTTTGATTCTTCGAGTGCAAAGGGAACCACGAGCTAAACAACAGTGAGTTCTCTGGGAGAATGAAAGATGCATAGACGTCTTTCTCCAAGCTGATGTACGTCCGGCCATCAGTCAAAGGCAACGTCTTCAGCGAGGCTTAAACAGCACGTCAGCTGTGAGCCATCTGAGTATCACAGCTCCAAGCTGTGAACTCTTTCTGGAAGTTATCTTGAAACCAAACCGGAGCTGATAACATTACTCTGGGAGGCCGAAGCAGACCTCACGAGACCGTGGCAATATGAGATTTGTCACCTGTAAAACGCAGCAGTGCATGCACGTCTGGCTTGACTAATTTACTGGAGTCGAGATAAGAAAATCTTCACAAAGGTAAACGTCGTTTCATCACGGTACGGATGTCCAGCCGAAACCGACCAGAGGATGAGCCACTCTGGTTAAACATCTCAAGATAAGATTCAACCATTTCCTTCTTTAATCTTCCTCCTTAACTCCTTATGTTTATTTCTAAATGTAAACTGTAAGTTTGTGCCACAGAAATAAGTTAATATAAGACCCATTAACTTGTGTTCTGTTGTCTTATGTTTTAATCTGCTGAAAAGTTAGTTATAAGTTGTGATCGATCAATCTATGTAAATATGTTGTGATTGTAATTTGATGATTTTGTTATTAAATGACTCTGCCTTTGGTAGGTCAACATAATAACGTTTCCTGTCAAGTTACATTACATTCACTGAGCCACAGATTTATTGATTTAATCTGAAAAAGTTGAGAACCCATAAAACTGATGGTAAATTTGTGTCAGTCTAAACCTGCTCAAATCTATCATCTAAATTATAGATAAGTCAGCAAACTGACCTATTTATCTATATTATTACAATGGCATTTCTGGTTTGATTTGACCAAACTATCATAAATTTGTCCCTCCACATCATGTCATCATTTTAGTTTAACAATCCAGCAAAAAAAAAAAGAAAAAAAAAAAGTCAACCATATGAGTTCCTTCAAAACCTTGGATTTAAAAATTATTTAGGATGGGTAACATTTTTATTTCTTGGGAATTTATTGTATAATTATATGAGCCAGTTTGTTTAGAGGTAGTACTTGTAGCTTGAAAAACTACTGACATACTGATCTGGTCTGCAGGATACATCGGGTAGCCAACATGTACACAATGACATGAAGCAACTGACAGATGCGGCAAAATGTACAACAGTTTAAAGCCAAAGTGATGAGGTGTAAAATATTTACCATCAATGAACTTCACTCAAAATGTTATACATTTTTAAAATTTGAGCTGTTTTTAATGGGTGAATCGTGACATCCTCTTCCTCCTGTTCAGACTCCTCTTTAAGAACTCCTGTCTGATTATCCAAAACTGGGGTTCAAATGTCCTCACAGACAAATAGTTTTATTTTTTTCCTCTTCAAAGTCTACCTTTGCTAATAGAGCCTGCATTTCATGGTCACCCCCTACCAAGGAAACAAAAGGTAAATAAATAAATAAATAAAAAAGGTGGTCTCAGCTGCAGAGTATGTGGCTGCTAGATCAGCAAAAAATCTATCAGCTCTTAACACAACAAAATCAATCAGGCTGTCAGGCTGCCAAGGCTCAGAGATGTGCTCAGCTGGACTGACAGGAGGACATCTAGCTGCTACAATAAATTGCAACAGCCACGGCTTCACAGTAAGAGTGCTCGTATATCAATTCATGATTGGTATCCTCTGCTCCCAAGAGATGATTTCTGATTATGAGACAGGAGGAAGAAATTAATTCACACAGAGAAAGCTAGCAAAAATCAATGTGATGTCAGTTTTAAAGCTATAAACAACAACAAAAACAACAAAAAGAAAGCAAAGGCATAAATAAGAGGTAGCTGTCAGTTAATTAAAAATAAGTAAGCTATAATGTTGCACTCTTGAATGTGAATAAATATTCAGGATGTCTTGTTAAAAAGACATACGATTGTATCTTCTTCTGCTGCCTTTCATTTCATGTAATGTTTGAAATTTTATTTACGTGGAATTGTAAATAGTTTTTTGTGTTCTTTTAAATTTGAAATTTGAAATGAATAAAGAATCTAAACTAAAAAAACTAACACTGAATGCTAGGGGAAAAAAGAAAAAAGAAAAAGAAAAAACAAATGTGTAGCTTTAGCTTCTATGGGTCTCAGAAAATAAGCAAAGGAAATTAAAACGTGTTTGATCTGAGCATCATAATAAAGACTTGTGCCAAAATGATTGTACTACAATGTCAGCAATCCCACCAGTGAAATATGTTAAAATGAAAAGAAAAAGTTGTTATTCAAATATTTTCTCACTTAACAGTTTGCCTTAATCGTCTAAATCTCCATCAAGGTCTCCCAGTAATTAGTAACAATGATTTGAACTAAACAGTCCGTGAAAAGCATTCAGCTCTTTCATTCGATTGTTCTCAGCTTCAGACTTTTACAGAACGACTTTTTCATGCAGCCTGTTTGTGGCAGTGGATGGGTTTCTGTGCATAATCACAGAGGTGAACTACTGGGGGGCAAGAAGCAAAGCTCATCTGAGCCGAACTCCCCAGAAGGGAACACAAGAAGCTGTTTGTTGTGCACTAACCTGCACCAGCTCACTAAAAGATGGATGGATGCAGTTCAGTATCCCTGGGGAATCACATCAATTCACTAAGAACAGAGAAAGAGAGATTGTGCATCCAGGCCACAAAAACAAAAGCAGATTGGACTCTCAAATGTCTTCAAGTCAGTAAAAGTTTTTGGAGTCTACTTTGTTTTTGCTAAACAGAAAACCTGTGTGTGTTCGTTTGTCTGTCTGTTAGTGAAATATATTATGAACCATTGTCAGAGGCTATTGAAACTTATATCTGGGTTTCTCTGTGTTCTCCATTCTTGATTTGTTTAATTTTGGTCCTTTGGGTTCTGCTGTGCCTTTATTCAGCCCTGTGTATTCCCTGTGCCTGTCCTCACTCTCACCCCCAGCCAGCCTCACCAGTTCAGATCAGTTATCACCCACACCAGTTCCTAATTAACAATCATCCCAGGTGCTTTCATTTCCCACTCCCCCTCAGTTCCATTTAAACCATCTGATCACCATTTCACAGTCCGGACCTCCCTGTGCTCTCTCTCGTCCTCGTGTTTTTGTGCTCCTGTGTTTTGTAATTTTATTGCTGCCACATCAGCCTTTTGTTTAAACTAAAAAAGTTTTTATTTGACTTTGTACTACCGCACCCATGTCTGCCTGCACTTGTGTCCAACCCCCAATCACAATAGAAACTCCCATAAAGTAATCAATTGATGTACATGTACAATTGATTAACTTTGGTCAACCCAGTTCAATATGGCTGACACAGCTAACTGACCTTACTTAACATAAATGATTATGATTTGGTCAAATTAACAAATATAGAATTAAATTATGATGCAGCATTAGACAAGCCGTCCTCAACACATCCATTGAGAGCCATCTGATTGCATTATCACGAGATTTTGCACGAATAGTTCTTTGAAGGAAAACCCCAAATGGCTATAATTCTGACTTCTCAACATCAGATCAATTTAGTTTAAAAGTCTGATATAAAGGCTGAGAGTGATACACATTCTGAGCCTTAACTATTTTTAAACTTTTACCATTGAATGAGTTTTCCCCACAAATACAACCAAAGCTGCAGTTCAGTCCAAAATTATTGTTTGAAATAGTTTCCTTTTGTTAGGGTACACCAAATATTTCAGCCAGTTTCCAGGAGCCATCGTCTCAGCCAGTCTTGAAATGCTGCACATCTGCTGGAGTGGCTAAATCTTTAGGGCAAACAACCCAGAAAGTTGCAAAGTAAGGGACAATATCCCGAGCAGCAAAGGTCAGTGTCTTTAAATAATTTATTAAATATTTGTGTGCACCAATCACACACACTGCACAGTGAACTGATGAGGCAGCAACCAGCTAACAGGGACAGGGCGAGCAGGAAACTTTGTGTTCGGACACAGAAATGAGGCAAAAAACTTCAAGAAACACTAAAGCTGACAAGCACGGACTGATACAATCATATTTCCATGACAATGGCTGTCCTATGATATGAAATGACAAGGCAACTTGGGATATGTATAACGGAAGATATATATATATATATAATATATATATATATATATATATATATATATATATATATATATATACATATACAATGTATATTGCTATGATGTAGGTGTCTATTGTACAGTGAGTCATCTAATGTACAAAATGTGTTTTTAATGCTTAAATGGTTTAGAGGTCTAGTGGATTAAACACGACTATTTCTCCTACAATGATCATGTACAAGGACAGAACTAAAAAATAGTTAAAAAGCTGCAAATTTAACAACTACAACTTTAAAACATGTTCGTAAAACACAGAAAACTATTGAAATTAGCCACTTAATCTAAAGTTCTTACAAAAACTGAGGGATGGCCCAGGAATATTGCACAGTGCTGTAAATCAATAAGCAGAAGGCCTGTCACGTTAAATGGATCCAAGCTCAACCTAAACTTTGTGGACATTATATGATCTGAATGCTCTTGACGGGGAGAAAAGCCAATCCGTCTGAGGCAGCAGACACAGTTCTGATGCAATGACGTTAATGTATTTGATTCTTAGTCATCACTAGGAGACGTCTGCCGTCAAAAAGCGGTTCTCCAGAGTTGAAAAAGTCCCTCAACATGCATGTGTAATTTCTTTGGCAGGAACTGGTACTGAAGGCTACTTAGTCAATTGGCTTACAAATTGCATCTCCAGTTACCTGATTTATAATTGCCTCTGGTCCATTATTGATTCACTGTCCTTTAGTACACTTCCCTCAGCTCAATGGGCGTCACCCTCAATCAAAAGTGAAATATTAATTATGATAAGGTATTCAAAGGAATAGTAAAAAATAAACAAGTGTAAAGAGTGTAAATTTTACATCAGTGCTAAGGTGATGACTTCAGGAGAAACTGACAAACACAGACAAATTCCATGTTTTGTTGTGATGTCATGAAAGCATTAAAAACTAAAATCAAGATTGGCAAATGCTCTATCGCTTAGGATATGTGTAATGGGAGAATATA
>JBBPBX010021683.1:0-19904 GCA_038048925.1 Garcialebias charrua | reverse complement strand
ATAATCTAAACACAAATAACTTAAATGATATACTTTTCCAGCAAAATCATGGTGACCAAATTTGGTGAAAATACAATTTATATTGCAGTGATGTCTGTTACTACCATTACTACTTCTCATCACCTTTACCTGGGTCCAGCTGACTGAACAGGAATGCACCTGGTTTTTTTTTCCTTGTGTCTATGGTTTATTTTACTGTCATTTTGTCCAAGTTCAAAATGTCCACTGTTCACTATATAGTGAGTCAGCCATTTTGCAGTGCTGCATGAAAATTTACCTGCAACTTTTTTTATCCACTTCATTGTGCCCTGGAAATCCATCATGTGGTTCGGTAAAGCAGTATACAGTACAAGAAGTGTACACTGAGCTGAGGGAAAAGAGCGTAATGTATTGTGGCCTCTTTCTCCATTCATTCATCCATCCATCCATCAATCTTCGTTTTCGGGTCACGGTGGTAACCACCGTGAAAAAAAAAA
Organism: Garcialebias charrua; assembly: GCA_038048925.1. Lineage (NCBI taxonomy): Eukaryota > Metazoa > Chordata > Actinopteri > Cyprinodontiformes > Rivulidae > Garcialebias > Garcialebias charrua. The sequence goes on along the minus strand of JBBPBX010021683.1, from coordinate 19,428 downwards.
AGATTCAAAACAGTAAACGCACACGAATAAATAACCACCGGGTGGGTATTTATTCGTGTGCGTTTACTGTTTTGAATCATTTTTTTGTTTATTTGATTCACTGGTTTGTCCCGTGTTCTTTTTTTGTTCACGTGTTCCTCTGTGCCACTAACACTTCTCCCTCGGTCAGTAATTTTCCAGTTAACCTGCCACGCCCATCCACACCTGCCCCCTGTTCCATCAGTCACAGCTGCTCTCTGTTCCACACTAGCCCTAGTCCATACACTGTCTTTTTTTATCTATAAGTCACAGTTTTTTGCATAATTTACATGCCCTGCGACTTATAGGCTGGAGCAACATATTGATGGATTTTTTTCCCATTTTTATAAAAAAATTTTGGCTGAGATACTGTATAACCGTTTCCATTAATTCGGACTGAAAACAAAAAGCAGTACCACTTTCAGCCATTTGATGGCAGCAAAGTAGTAATAGCTGTATGGCATGCTGCTGTATCATGTAATATGTAAATGTGGCTATAATGACACATTCAAAAAAGTTCAAGACAAAAACAACTGGACTTTATTCATTATACTTTTTTTTCTTGAGCTTTTTTGAATTTACCTTGTCCTGGATGACTGAGAATCTTCACCGGCTATTAATGATACAATCGGCCTGCCATAGACTCCCCACTTTCATTCTGCTCACTGCTTGGAACTGTCAAACCCGCTGCACTGCCCCGGCAACATGCAGCTAATTTGACTATTAAAGTGCATTTATTAAGCAAATGTTAGACTGAGGCACATCTTTGCTATAATTTCTAGCAAACAAATATTTTTTTAGTTGGTTATCTTGTTAAATTTTAAAGAAATACTGCGGCTGATCAAGCTGCGTGTGTCCGCTTCGCAGCACCTCAGCAGCAAAACTATTTTTGAAATACTGCGGATTTGACCATTAAAGTGCATTTATTAAGCAAACTTTAAAGTGATACACACATTTAATATAATTTTGAGCAAACAAATAATTGTTAAGTGTTAGTCTTGTTAAATTCTTGTTAAAGTACTCCCGTACTCGCTCCCACGGCCATCATTTGGAAGCCCATTGGTTTTTGGCACACATTTCCGGGTTCGGTCCAGATTTCAGGGTTCGGTCCAGATTTCAGGGTTCGGTCCAGATTTCCGGGTTCGGTCCAGATTTCAGGGTTCGGTCCACATTTCCGGGTTCGGTCCACATTTCCGGGTTCGGTCCACATTTCCGGGTTGTCAGCAGTGACACTTAACAAACGCGATGGATGAGCGGTGACGCATGATAGATGAGATGTATACGACGAAGTGGCATATGTATGAATTTTTCCACTGGGCAAATATGGACTAATGCAACTTACAGGATGGTGTGATGCATACAGCAGAAAATACGGTTGCTCAGCCTTCATTCACTCATTGGGGGGAGGGGGGCATTGTTGGATCTCAAGCCACATGTCTCTCAGTGCTGCTCCTACTTTTTGTAAGTTTTGCTACCATGATAGCTTTTTAAAATTGTAACAAAGTCTACTTTAGATTTTTAAGCTTCTCATGTCGGCAGCATGGTGGCACAGTTAGTAGAACTGTTGCCTCTCAGTGAGAAGGTCGCCGGCTCAAATCTCCGCTGGGGACCCTTCTCAGTGGAGTTTGCATGTTCTCTCTATGCATGTTCCAGGTCCTCCCACAGACCAAAAACATGCATGTTAGGCTGATTGGTAACTCTAAATTGTCCCTAGGGGTGAGTGAGAGAGTGAATGGTTTTTTTGTCTCTACGTGTCCCTGTGATTGACTGGAGACCTGTCCAGGGTGTACCCTGCCACTCGTAGTGACTGCCGGACATGAGCACCAGTGACTCCAATGACCCCAAAAAAGAAGAAGTAGGTAAAGATAATGGATGGACGTCAGTTTGCATTTTTGGGTTAAACCTTGCATAACCTGAGTCAACTCAGCAAGCACAAGCTATTTTGTAATAATAATAATAATAATAATAATAATAATAATAATAATAATAATAATAATAATAATAATAATAATAATAATAATAATAATAATGAATTCAATTTATAACGCACTTTTCATTAGTGAAAATCTCAAAGTGCTACACACATTGAATGCTACACACATTCATACACCGGTAGTGGCAGACTACCATGCAAGGTGCTTTCCAGTCCTACCGGGAGCAACTCGGGGTTAAGTGTCTTGCCCAAGGACACAACGACACATGGTGTGGGGAACCGGGATTCGAACCGCCAACCTTCCGATTGGGGGACGACTGCCATTACCACCACGCCATGGCCGCCCCATACTTCATGTGTTTAACATATTAAAGTGTGTGATGTAGTTACAGTTGTGGTTTGTGACTGTGTAAAACAATTACAATACTGTACACGTAAAAAGTGTAACACACATTTTGTAAGTATTTTTAGTGTTACCAGTATTTGTTCAGCTAAAACCAGCTATATTATGATGTCTACGATCTAAGACTCAGGCTGTATTCTGTTATAATATGCAGGTGTTTATTTATGTGACGCCTGACTGTGAATACTCATAGCCCATTTATGAAATAATGCTCAAGTAGTGTTCGAAATTCAAAAACACCAGGCTGTCCTCTGGTCCCTATTTAGTCTATTAAATAGTCACAACAATGAGGTCAGTGATTGAACAGGTAAACATTTCAAACACAAGCTTGTCACACTAGGTTTCTGTTGTTAATCAACCCACCTGCAGGGTTATTGTAATTACTTCTCTCTGTATATACAGTATGCTCTGGATGTTTACTCTACTAAGTTACCACTATGTATGGTCAGATTTTCACACACACACACATACACATATATAAATATATGTATATATACGTATAAAGTGTAAGTTGGTTTAAAAAACTTATTTGCATCTACATTTTAAAGACATGGCGATACTGTTGCTCCAGTTGTTCCATTGATTGGGTGTTTTTGAATGCAGAGTTCAAGCTAAACTAAAAATTGGCTATCCACTCACTTCTATCTGGTAAGGCAGCCGAGCCTGATGGATTTAGCTGTGAATTTGATGAGAAATTTCATAGTATTATTGTTGCACACTTGCTGAGAATAATATCAAATTCCAAACAACACAGCACGTTGCCTGCAACATTGTTTGTGGCAAGTGTTTTTTGAATCATTAATGGGGGAGAAATTTAACAGATCCAACCTGCTAGACCAATTGCCCTTCAAAATGTTAATAGGAAAATTATAACTGAAATACTCCTAAATCAATGGAATAACTATTTGTCTTTTATGTGCCTTCGTGAGACAGGATTAGCCCTGTGAGGTCCTTATGATAAAGTGGATGAGAACACCATTTATCATCAGACTTTCACCTCTGTCGCTCTAAGACAGCTGGGCTTTGTTTGATTTAACCATTTTATTCTGTAGTCTACAGATATTATTTATATAGGATTTGTTAATGTTTTGTTTTTGATAATGTTATGTGAACTAAAATGTATGTTTAAACAACTCAGAAACAGTATTGATTCAATATGTTGTGTCAGGATTTTTACCTCATTTCAAAATGTAGCTTGATTTTGTTTTGTTTTATATCACTACTTTAATTTACTTTATTTTATATGCATTTTATGGCTATTTATTGTTGTGTGTACCTTATCTGTAGTTTTTCTAAAACAAGTCTCTCTTTGCCACATGAAGAGTGTGTGTGAGGGTGCTTACCACCACTAAAATTCTTTCAGTTAACAGTATCAAACTAGAAAATATTGAAACTCACTTAAATACACAAAAATATGACAGATTGTTTTTCTGAACTCAAGGAGTATTTAAAAATATTTTCTCATGAGTTTAAACAATTGCCGTTCAAAGCTGAACGATTAAACCGAACCACATTTACCCTCATACAATATATGTAACATCTCAAAGATGTCAAAAAATGTTCAATACATAAACAACTGGACTTTATTTGTAACAGAAGACGTTTCGTTCTTCATCCGAGGAGCTTTATCAATTCAAAGAGCAGAGAGAGGGGATCAGAAAAAAAATCTCAAAATCTCAAAAATGAAAGAAAATAACTCAATCTGATATAAACGTGTAGATATAAATACACATTAGTGAGGTGCGCATACAGTTGAGGAGCACAAAATGCATGTGACTTGTTTAAGGGGCATTGCATTTTTTCACGGAGAAAAGTGTCAGATTAGCATATTAATTTAAAAACAAATCAACAAGGTGTTGACAGTGACAGTTACCCATAAATAGCTGTGTAAAGTTGTGCGTAATTGTGGAACAATGGCAGCTGTGGAGGTGCATGTGCAGCTGGAGGGCATAGCTAATAGAAACATTTGGAGGGAGTGTGTTTTCAGGGATCACACAAGACTTGCTGGCACATGCGGTTGCCTGGCTTATTATCTAAAGTTGCGTAAAGCGTAAAGTTGGATATGCCTCAGCCTCAGAAGTGTACTACCCTGGTTCATTTATTCAAATTAAAATAGTATTCTTTCAACCTTTATTTATAGAGGTTAATCCCATTGAGCATCGGGGACTCATTTACAAAAGAGACCTGATTTTTAACAAAGAGTGATGACAACAGTGGATAACAAAGACAACAGTAGACAATCGTAAAATGAAGCATGTAAATTGAGAAGAACAAGCAAAACAAAATGGTATTTAAAAAACAAAACAAAACAAAAATAGTTACATTGTAAGGCGATGTAGAATACTAAAAACAGGAATGTGTCTGCATTGGTTTTGCGATGGCAGCAGGGTGGCTCAAGTGGTAATGTTGCTGCCTCTCAGCGAGCAGGTCCCTGGTTCAAATCCTGGTCCAGGGGCCTTTCTGGGAGGAGTTTGTATGCTCTCTTTGTGCATGTGGGGTTTTCTCCGGGTACTCTGGTTTCCTCTCACAGACCAAAAACATGCATGTTAGGCTGATTGGCGACTCAAATTGTCTCTAGGTGTGAGTGAGGGAGTGGATGGTTGTTTGTCTTGTTTGTCAATGTGTCCCAGCAATGGACTGGAAACATGTCCAAGGTGTACCCCGCTCCTCGCACAGTGATTGCTGGACATGGGCACCGGTGACCCCCGTGACCCAAAATGAAAGAAGCGGGTATAAAGTTAATGAATGGATTTGCCATGAACTTAACAGATGTTTGACGCCACTTAGAGAGGTCAAAGTCGAGAGCTTCAGATCTTTTTGCAAGATATTACAGGAAAGAGGAGTGGAAGTAGGATAAGGCCCTTTTACCTAGTTCAGTCCACACTGAGGGGACACTGCAGATAATAAGGCAGTGGTGGCACAGAGGTTAGAAAATGGGTCTGTGATCGGAAAGTCATAGGTTTAACTCCCGGTACTGTCAACATCAGAATGTGGATGAAAAAGGTGAAACATCCACACCTGCCTCCACCCTCATTTGCCCCACTCTGGGCTCCTGAGCAAGGCCCTTAACCCCCCACCATCTGCTCCCTAAACAGGTCTCCCTTAAAAATTTGTTCTCGTGACACAATGAGACTACCTGTAGAAATAAAGGGTAAATGAAAAAAGAAAATAATAATGTCCTAAGAGTGCACACTGTAGCTGCACTCACACAGTGATATGTAGGAGATGCATGAAGGCAGCAGACCAATAAGTGATTTAAAGATGAAACGTACAAGTGATAGAGTCTATGTGAAATTAATGATGACCAGTTAACCAGTGAATACAGGGTGCAGGGATGGGTATGGTAGTTACAGTCAGTTATGAATCTTAGTGCACCATGATAGACAGCATTCAACATCTGCAGGGTGCAAAGTAGTTTGTGTACAGGAATTGGTGTCTAACGTTGAATGAGATGAGATAGAAAGTGTTGAATGAGATGAGATAGGCAGTCCTTGGCTTTACGCCCACCTTTAAGTCTGACAATTTACACTTTCTATTTCTGTGGGTGTGTACCGTTCTGGCGACCACAGCTCAATACACGGTGTCATATTTTTTGCATTCTGTAGATGCCAGAAGACAATGTGCAAATATGTTTTGACATCCCACTACCCTCTTTAAGTGCATCTCTGTCTCACAGTCTATGAAATTCCTAATTGTTCCCTTTCCAGACATCATGTTTGATCATGCATAAAGGAGAATCACACATGCAGGACATATTTGACCCTATTTGCATATTTAAATGGAAGCATGTCAGGAGAGGTGTCTGATGGGCACTCAGTTGCATTACTCAGTTCAATGAGATGCATGAAGAACAAATGCACAAAAACATGCATGCGCACAATTGGATACAGTACATCAAAATATTTGTTTGCACTTTTCATATTTAGTCCATTGTTTGATAGACAAACAATGGACAAACTATCTACAACTATCTCTGATAAACTATCTCTGATAGACAAACTATCTACACTTGGACTAAGCCCCTCTATTTGTAACTGGGTACTAGACTTCTTAACAGACAGACCACAGTCCGTGAAGATCCACAACTTCTCCTCCTCCACCATAACCCTCAGCACTGGCTCTCCTCAGGGATGTGTGCTGAGCCCCCTTCTGTTCACTCTGCTCACATATGATTGTACAGCCACACTTCCAGGCTGTCATATTGTTAAGTTTGCAGATGATACAGCGGTGGTGGGATGCATCACAAACAATGATGAGTCCAGCTACAGACAGGAGGTGGAACACCTGGAGAGCTGGTGCAAAGAGAATAATCTTCACATGAATGTGAAGAAGACAAAGGAGATGATTGTGGACTTCAGAAGGAACAAACACACCCATGCCCCACTGAAAATAGGTGGGTCTGCAGTGGAAGTGGTCTCCAGCTACAAATACTTGGGTGTACACATGAATGATAACCTCAGCTGGAGCAACAACACCACCAGCCTGATCAAGAAAGGTCATCAGAGACTCTACTTCCTCAGACGGCTGAGACGTGCTGGTCTGAGCAGCCCAGTTCTCACCTCGTTCTACAGGTGTGCAGTGGAGAGCGTCCTGTGCTCCAGCATCAACGTGTGGCATGGAGGCTGCACAGTTGAAGAGAGGAAAGCTCTACAGAGAGTGGTGAAGGCTGCACAGAAGTCTGTTGGAGTCAGTCTCCCCACCATCACAGACATTTACACCTCCAGATGCAGGAAAAGAGCCACCTGCATCATGAAAGACCTCACTCACCCAGCACACTCACTCTTTGCCCCACTCCCCTCAGGACGGAGGTTGAGGAGCATCAAATGTAGAACCACTAGACTGAGGAACAGCTTCTACCCTGAGGCTGTTAGACTCATGAATAAATAAAAATAAAATAAAAAATAAACACTGCAAAATATCACATCATGCTGATGCTGATCTGTTTTCTTGTTGCTGTGTTCATCTGTGACCATCTGCTCATACAAACTCATGTTCGTGCTGCTGTTTATTCCCACTATATTAGGCTTAGTGTATTACTAGTTGATGTTTTTCTTAGTTAATTCTAGATGTTATTACTGTTTTTCTCTTGCATTTGTTGTTGGATGTAACTGGGACCCCGTGTACATAATCTCGTTTTCATCACATGTACCACATGCGCAGAGGTGTCAAGTAACGAAGTATAAATACTTCGTTACTTTACTTAAGTACAAATTTTAGTTATCTATACTTTAGTAAAGTAATTATTTTTCAGCCTACTTTATACTTCTACTTCTTACATTTTCAGGCAATTACTGGTACTTTCTACTCCTTACTTTTTAAAAATAGCCTCGTTACTTTTCTTTCATTTTGCCGTTTTTTTTTTGTAGAATATAGATATTCACGCAGGACTTAACCAAAAATTGACATAAATATCCGCATCAGCAGCCGTCGTCACTCACCAGTGTTGCCAGATTGGGCGGTTCACCGCGATTTTCCTTCTGACTTTTGCGGGTAAAGAGTGCTTTGGGTGGGTGGGACTCTATCTGGCAACACCGGTCACACGCGTGTGTCTTTACATCCGGGGCAGCGTCGGCAGCTCCGGGACCCTCCATCAATGTAGAAGCGTCTGCGGGACCGTGACCCTCCATCAGTAGTTGGGGCGTCTTCTATAGCAACTTCATCCGGCGAAGCCATGCTGTCCGTGACGCTGACTTGTTAGGGGCTCTGCTAGCGCTAGCATTAGCGTCTCGCGAGACAACGTTACCTCTCAACGAGAGATATCGCGGGAGTTTAATATCGCGAGATCTCGTACAACGTTGCACCGGGCAACACCAGAGACAGATATGGTATGTAAAAAAAAAAAAAAAAAACTGCCATCTGGAAAAATATCCTTTGAGGAAGTGGAGAAGATCACTGAGTCTTCACCTGGTTGGCAGGTAAAAATTCAATAATTTCCAGTGTAGTGGTGAACCATGTTTAATTATTGATAGTTATAAACAAAAGTGTACAATTGACACGTACAAATAAATACATAATTGTGAATTTACTTTACACTATGCAAACATACAACCTTGTCCATCTTTAAAAAAACACAGTTCATATAGGTAAATTAATAAATACATTTCAAAATGTAGTTTAAATACAATGCTAAATTATAAATATAAACAATACACGTTTTTCCATTTATTTATCACTACATAACCTAGGCTATGTGTCACTAATGAACTTTAACACCTTTTGGCAGGCTAAACATGTCTATGGATGAGCTGTATGAGGAATGTGTGACTGCAAACAGCCTGATAGACCACCTCACCACCTCACCTCAGGAGAAAGAACGGTGGCAGTCCCAGGGAACAGCAGAGAAGTGGATGCAAGTTCTTCAGGCAGCTGACCTCCCCAACATCCAGCTGTTGTATCCTTTGTCCTCAGCATCCCATCTTCCACTGGGTTTGTGGAAAGGATTTTCTCTTTCATGAAAAGTAAGTGGACTGATGTGCGAAACAAATGTTCTACTGAACTAATTAGAAGTGAGCTCATTGTCAGTCTAAATTATGAAATGTCTTGCTCAGAGTTTTACTCTTTGGCACTGAAAAACAGAGCACTCCTTGCTGCAGCACGATCTCAGCAGAAATACAAATGGAAAAAATAGGTTGACTCCATAATAGGGATGCACCGATAAATCGGCCGGCCGATCGATCGGCTCTGATTTCCTTAATTTGGGGAGATCGGTGATCGGCCGATCTTTAAATGAGAAGCCGATTTTATTTACCGATTTTATCTGCCTCAGCAAAGGTTGGAAAATCCTGAAAATTTAGGGTGCATTTTGACCTTTTGACACCTGAAAATCGGTATCGGCCAAAATCGGAATCGGCAGGTCAGACTTTCTAAAAATCGGTAATCGGTGATCGGCCAGAAAATTGAAATCGGTGCACCCCTACTCCATAATGTAACGTTCCACTGTTTTAGTTTACAAGTTTTTTATTTTTACTACAAGTGGAAAGCCATGGCCTTTGAGGCACAATGTGTTTATGTTTACAGATTTACTACAAACTTTATTTGCACGTTGCACTAAATGCACTATTACAGAATGTTCGTATTGATTTTTTGTTATTTAATACTGTTTTAAGTTATTAAGCAGGACAGAGGTCTGTTTAAGAAAGATACATAATTTTCAAAAGATATGTTTGTTTCTGGCAATTCTATTTGCACTAAAAATAAATGGTTAATTGTGTAATAATTTGTTTATACATATTTTTATAATTCAAAAACACGTATCCAAATGAATTCAGGTTGATTTCAAAGTGAGGAGGGGCAGGCAGGGTGTTTGTGTGTGTGTGTGTGTGTGGGGGGGGGGGTTAAATGGGGTGACCAGCCCTGCCGAGAGGTGTCCCTTATTTATTTATCAAGGAGTTGGCAACCCTATTTTCAATGGGCATATATGCAGTTAAGACAGGTAGCTTAGTGCACCCCTAGTTTTTCAACATTAACAATATAATATAATCTAGTCTAAAAAAATGATTTTTGTGGGGGAGGTGGGGTTGTATACAATAGTATGTGTGGTGCGGCCTAAGCATTTGTCTTTGTTGTTGCTTTTTCTTACGCTACTTTTACTTTTATACTTTTAAGTAGTTTTTGAAACCAGTACTTTTTTACTTTTACTTGAGTAAAAAGCTAGAGTTGATACTTCTACTTCTACAGAAGTAATTTTAAATCCCAGTATCTATACTTCTACTTGAGTAATGAATGTGAATACTTTTGACACCACTGCACATGCGGTGCAAATGACAATAAAGACTCTCTGACTCTCTGACTCTGATTGTTTGATACATAAGACCCATGACTCTGTACCTTCAAAATAACCCCAAATACTCAGCCTCCACCACTGTGCTGGAAGTTGGTATGAGGTAATATGGAGAGCCAAAGAGCTGCAGGAACACCACAGTCTTCAAACCCAGTACTGCATCCACGCTGGTACACCACTCCCCACCAGTAACAACCGTTTTGCAGGACAAAATTTCATCACACAACTTGGCAGGCTTTTTGTGGGGTTTGGTGAAAGAAAAAAAAAGTCTAAAATCTTTTGCTTACCCAGATCAGCTGCCTGAGTTTTACTCATCCACAATTCTACTTTTCAGTGCTGGAATCATGCATCTTCATGGCACTATGATCTAGGTCAGCTTCCTTTTTCAAATCAAATCAAAGGTAATTTAGGAGAAATCACAGTACCAAGCCACCTCAGTCTCATAGCTCCTTTCTATAGGGTTCTGAACTTTACTGCAACAGTCTTTCTTTTTGAGTGTTTAAAGGACAACACCCACCATGACACTAACAATTCACCATATTGGACAATTACTGTAATTTATTATTAGGTCTATTTTCATTTTTGCATTTGGGCCAGGCGAGGGTTAAAAAAAAAAAAAAAAAAAACCCACTCCCGAATGAATCCGGAAACCTGGCCGAAGAGTCCCGAAGGGTCATGTGACTTTTGTTACATCGATCTCCACCCAGAAGGCAGAAGGTAGGAGTGAGTTTCCATGGAGGTTTATGAGAGAGAGTGCGTTAAAACTGCATATTTCCTGCATATTTCCTGGTGCATTTGTGTGTATATGGACCAGCGCTCTGATTTTATTTATTATTTATTTTATAACACCACTGCTGACCGTTGCTCTCATTCATTCTGCCCAGAGGAGCGAGCCGCGAGCCGCGCGCGTCTCTGGCTCCTCGTTCCGCTGGTTCCTCGTTCCTTTGAAGTTCCTCGTGCCGGTGTAATTTGCTCCCTGGAGTGTATGTATTTGCTCTCGTCAGCCTTGTTGCGGGGAGCACGCGGGGAGCACGCGGGGAGCAGCGCGCAGAGCTCAGCTGCGCGGCTGGCTGCCTTTCTGGTCACGGGGGGAGAGAATAAAAAGCCGATGCGGAAATGAATGAATTTGTCGCGATCAAACGAATTAAACTAGTATGTCTAAGTGGATGCTCGCTCAGAATATGATAGACATGAGTGAGCGACAGCAGGATTAATCAACACAGGCAGCTTTAGGGAATATTTAAAAATGCTTCCTTTTTCTTTTCCTCGCTCGCCTGTAACTCCAAGGCGTCACTTTGGTGACGTGAATGCCCAAGTGAATGCCCATATATGGAGAGGGGCAGATTTTCCCGGAGCTGCATGCTAAAATCTGCTATAAATCATGAAATAACACATTTTGCGTTATTTCTCCACAATATAAGTAAACGCTCCTGTATTATTTTTAAATAAACTAATAAATATTAATGGCGATGCAATTTGAAAACATGGTGGGTGTTGGACTTTAAGCACCACAGCTGTGCTCTAAGCTTCAACCTTATCCAGAGCTAATCCTCATGCTGCAGCAGTTGTGATACCAAAAGCTCCACACCTATACCTGTTAAGATTATTGTGTTTTGGCTCACTCGCCCTCCACTTTCTACAGCTGCAGATCCTGTGAGTGGGTGGTGCTGGCTTCACAGCTGTCTCCCATAATCAGAGGTGGGTAGAGTATTCAAAATTTTTACTCAAGTAAAAGTATTGTTACTTGAACCAAATATTACTCAAGTAAAAGTAGTGGGTACTGGAGTTGTCCCTGGTGAGAGGCACAGAGCAGGCGTGGGCATACTTGTTGCCCCCATCTTGGTGCCTGTACGTTGGGGTTCACCCCAGTGAAAGAGAGGGTAGCCTCCCTCCGCCTACGTGTGGGGGGACGGGTCCTTACTGTTGTTTGTGCTTATGCACCAAACGGGAGCTCAGATTACCCACCCTTTTTGGAGTCTTTGGAGGGGGTATTGGAACGTGCGCCTCCTGGAGACTCCCTTGTTCTACTGGGTGACTTCAATGCTCACGTGGGCAATGACAGTGAGACCTGGAGGGTGTGGTTGGGAGGAACGGCCCCCCTGATCTGAACCCAAGTGGTGTTCTGTTATTGGACTTCTGTGCTCGTCATGGATTGTCCATAACGAACACAATGTTCAAGCATAAGGGTGTCCATATGTGCTCTTGGCACCAGGACACCCTAGGTCGCAGTTCGATGATTGACTTTGTTGTCGTCTCATCTGATCTGCAGCCACATGTCTTGGACACTCGGGTGAAGAGAGGGGTGGAGCTGTCCACTGACCACTACCTGGTGGTGAGTTGGCTCCGATGGTGGGAGGATGTCGGTCAGACCTGGCAGACCTACGTATTGTGAGGGTCTGCTGGGAACGTCTGGCAGAGTTTCCCATAAGATGGAGCTTTAACTCCTACCTCCGGGAGAGCTTTGAACATGTTCTGAGGGAGGCGGGACATTGAGTCCGAGATGTTCCGCGCCTCTATTGTCGAGGTGGCTTATTGGAGCTATGGCCGCAAGGTTGTTGATGCCTATCGCGGCAACAATCCTCGAACCCGGCGGTGGACACCGGCGGTGAGGGATGCTGCCAGGCTAAAGAAGGAGTCCTATTGGGCCTTTTTGTCCTGTGGGACCCCAGAAGCAGTTGATGGGTACCGGCAGTCCAAACGGCATGCAGCTTGGGTGGTTGCTGAGGCAAAAACTTGGGCGTGGGAGGAGTTCGGAGAGGCCATGGAGAATGACTTCCGTACGGCTCCGAGGCAATTCTGGTCCACCATCCGGCATCTCAGTGGGGAAAGCGGTACGCCACCAACACTATTTATAGTGGGGTGGCGTGCTACTGACCTCAACTCGGGATGTCGTGAGTCGGTAGGCAGAATACTTTGAAGACCTCCTCAATCCCACTGGCACATCTTCCACTGAGGAAGTGGAACTTGGGGACTTTGGGTTGGACTCTCCAATCTCTGGTGCTGAGGTCATCGAGGTGGTTAAAAAGCTCCTCGGTGGCAGGGCCCCAGGGGTGGATAAGATTTGCCTGGAGGTCCTTAAGGCTTTGGATGTTGTAGGGTTGTGTGTTAGCTTACGCAACTCTGCAATATTGTGTGGACATCAGGGGAAGCTCCCTTGGATTAGCAGACTGGGGTAGTGGTTCCTCTATTTAAAAAGGGGGACTGTAGAGTGTGCTCCAACTACAGGGGGATCACACTCTTAAGCCTCCTTGGTAAGGTCTATTTGAAGGTTTTGGAGAGGAGGGTCCATCGGATAGTCAAACCTCGGATTCAGGAGTAGCAGTGTGGTTTTCGTCCTTGTTGTGGAACACTGGACCAGCTCTACACCCTCAACATGGTCCTGGAAGGTGCATGGGAGTTTGCCCAACCAGTTTACATGTGCTTTGTGGACTTGGAGAAGGCATTCGACCCCGTCGCTCGGGGGTCCCTGTGGGGGGGGTACTCCGAGAGTATGGGGTACCAGGCCCTTTGATATGGGCTGTTAGATCCCTGTACGACCAGTGTCAGAGCTTGGTCCGCATTGCCAGCAGTAAGCCAGGCTTGTTTCCAGTGAGAGTTGGACTCTGCCAAGGTTGCCCTTTATCACCGTTTCTGTTCATAACTTTTATGGACAGTAGGCACAGCCAAGGTGTTGAAGGGATCCGTTTTGGTGGCCTTAGGATCGCTTCTCTGTTTTTGCAGATGATATGGTCCTATTGACTTCATCAGGTCGTGATCTACAGCTTTCGCTGGAGCGGTTTGCAACCGAGTGTGACGCGGCCGGGATTAGGATCAGTTCCTCCAAATCCGAGTACATGCTCTTGAGATGGAAAAGGGTAGAGTGCCCTCTCTGGGTCGGGGAGGATGTCCTGCCCCAAGTGGAGAAGTTTAAGTATCTTGGAGTCTTGCTCACGAATGAGGGAAAACTGGAGCGTGAGATCGATAGGCGGATAGGTACAGCATCAGCAGTGAAGCGGGCGCTGTACGGGTCTGTCGTGGTGTAGAGAGAGCTGAGTCGAAAGGCAAAGCTCTCAATTTACCAATCGATCTACATTCCCACTCTCATCTATGGTCATGAGCTTTGGGTCGTGACCGAAAGAACGAGATCACGGATACAAGCGGCTGAAATTAGTTTTCTCCGCATGGTGTCTGGGCTCTCCCTTAGAGATAGGGTGAGAAGCTCAGTCATCCAGGAGGGACTCAGAGTAGAGCCGCTGCTTTTCCACATCGAGAGGAGCCAGTTGAGGTGGCTCGGGTATCTGGTTAGGATGCCTCCTGGACGCCTCCCTGGTGAGGTGTTCCAGCACGTCCCACCAGGAGGAGACTTAGAGGAAGATCCAGGATATGCTGGAGGGACTATTTTTCTCGGCTTGCCTGGGAACGCCTTGGGATTCCCCCGGAGGAGCTGGCTCAAGTGACTGGGGAGAGGGAAGTCTGGGCCTCCCTTCTTAGGCTGCTACCCCCGCGACCCGACCCCGGATAAGCGGAAGAGAATGGCTGGATGTGTAAAAGCAGTGAGTAGGCATCCAAAAATGTATTTGAGTAAAAGTAATAAATTACTTTGATTATAACCTACTCAAGTAGTGAGTAACTGCCGAGTACATGTCGTGTCATTAAATTATAACATGCAAATGGATTTGCAAGGAAATTATAATTTTTTTAATGAGACTGAACATACATTGTTATAAATAAAAACGCAAAGGCAATACCTGTCAAAAGGATTTAGTAATAAACCACTTATATTTTACATTGTTATAAAAAATATTTTACATTGTTATAAAAAACATAAAAAACACAAAAGCAACTTCATCCAAAATAATTCAGCTAAATAATAATAAACTTGGCTTTTTGCTAAATTTTGTTTCTACCAGTAAATGTTGGAACTCATTTTCTTACATTTTGACATACACATCAAGCAAAGGACTGTGTATTCCTTAACTTACCATACCATACCAATTTATTTATAGAGCACTTAAACAGCAACAAGGCTAACCAAAGTGCTGTACAATAGCAACAAACAAGCATAGCAGACAGGAAACCATAACATAAAAATATATATACAAACAGCAACAGAAACAAACTAAAATGGTGAACAATGTATAGTACAGAGAGGATCAAAACAAATCACACCGAGTTAAAGGCAAAAGAATAGAAGTGGGTTTTCAAGCGAGACTTAAAGACTGAGAGTGGGAGCCTGCCTGACACTCAGTAGCAACTCATTCCACAGTCTTGGACCTGCAACAGAGAAAGCCCTGTCACCTCTGAGCTTATGGTGAGTTTCTGGGATTGAGAGAAGCATCTGGTCTGCTGACCTCAGAGAGCGCCGTGGGACATATGGCTGCAGAAGGTCAGTAAGATAGGGTGGAGTGGAACTGTTCAGAGATTTAAAAACATACATGAGTATTTTAAACTGGATCCGAAGGTGAATGGGTAGCCAGTGCTGGGATGCCAAAACTGGTGTGATGTGCTCTCTATGGCTTGTACCAGTTAAGAATCGGGCTGCAGCATTTTGGACCAGTTGTAGCCGTGCAATGGGGGACTGACTGATTCCGAACAGAAGTGAATTGCAGTAATTGAGCCTCGATGTTATGGAAGCATGGATTACTGTCTTCAGGTTATTTTTCGATAGTATGGGCTTCAGCATAGACAGCCGCCTAAGCTGAAAAAAGCAGGATTTAACAGGATTTAACAATCATGTTTACGTTGTGACAGCCTGCTCATTTTCAGAGCTGCTCTCATCACTTTTTGTTCTCCCTTGGCCCCTCCCATCCTGCCACACTTAAAGACGCACCTGGATCACAGCTGTGAACTCACCTGATTGCTCCACTGTTCAAGCTCGTTTACCCTTCCAGTTAAAAGATGGCAGTTTCTCTCCAGACCAGAGAGTCAAGGATTCCACTAGTGTTGCATCTCTGGGCAAACAATTAAACTTTAATCCGAGGTTGTGCAATCCCTCGCCTGTTCCCTTCACTTCCTGCTGGAAGTCATCACCGTGGACCGACAGAAACAAACAAAAAGGAAACGTGCATCTACTCCTGTGCGCTCTCCGCCGTGAATCCGGAGATCCTGGAAGCGTGTGACGTCACCCAGTTCATTATTCATGACAAAAACAAAAACAACCTATGGATTTCTGATTCTGCTTTATCTGAGACCTCTCTTGCTGTGGAGCAGTAAATATATGGGAGCAGTAAAATATGGGAGCAGTAAATATATGGAACCTTTGACCTGTTGATTGTGGAAGACAAGAAAAGACTTGAGAACTTATTTTTGTGTGGGGGGATTTGTGTTTATTTTGTTTATGGACATTTAAAAATATAAAACCTGAAAAAAAGAAAAAAAAGTGAAATTATGTGGAAGATGTTTTGTTTGTTTTTTGTGTAAAAGAAAAAAGGATGAAGTTTTGTTGGTTTTTTTTGTCATTCAAATTGTAAAGGGTCAACACCATTAAGTGGATGGTCCTTGTGTGACAGGTTAAAAAAAATAAAAAATACAAAAGTAACTCAAAATTGGTCATCCTAACTGTCAGGAGGGATACCTGGCTGGCACCCCTTTTAATAAAACCGTCACATAAAAAATGGCACCCCAGATGGGACAGTTTTTTTGAATGACAACTTTATGATCAGCACTGAAAAATAAATAAATAAATATAAAAAATAAAAATAAAATAAATAAATAAATGAGCACAGAAGCAAACAGAATAGATCACCCTCCAATCACTTCCACCCCCCCAAATGTGATGACCCCTATATGCTCCACAGCATACTCTCTCCTGGACATGGAATTAACCAAGCTGGATTTGATGTTGGATTCCCCTTTGGTACCACAGCCTCCTTCTCAAGCTCAACACAAAACACAGGCTGCACCTGATGTTCCAGAAACAGAGTTAAAAACTGCCATGGAGGAAATAAAAACCAGTGTTAGATGGGAGATGAGCAATATGAGGGACGCAACAATAAAAAGTGTGAAAAAATTAATTCAAGACCATGGACAAGAACAATACAAACGGATGGATGCACAGTTGGAATATTTACTCTCACAAACGAAAGCCGCTCTTGGATGGAGACTGAAACACCATCAGTCTGAGCTACTAGAGGAGTTCAAATCCCTTCTCACCCCAGTTACAGCCAGCATCTCTGCTCTGCAAGAAGAGGTTTCCCGCTTGCAGGGGGAGATTTCAGCATGTCAAACCACCATCAAATCTGTAACAGAGGAAATAGTCACAAAAATCCAACCAGTTCAGACCTGCCATCAGACCACAATAATGGATGACACTGCACAGACAATGTATCAGGGTGTACCAAAATCAATAACATTTACCAACAGACCCCGGATGGAATCTACTGTTCGGCCTGGTATAGCACCAGGTGGCACCACCTTTTTACTAAACAGGAGTCGAGACCAGGGGAAAAGCCCTGTGAAATTATTGTTTCCAACGTATGGAAAATTAGAAGACCCCCCTGATCCTCTACAATATCTGGAACGGTGTGAGGATTATTTGGCTCTAAATTCATTAACAGATGAAGAACTTATGGCTACATTAAGGAATGTGTTGCATGGCACAGCCAGAGACTGGTGGGATGTAGCCAGATACAAGGTTAATACCTGGGCTGATTTTCAAAAGCAGTTTCAGGCCGCTTTTCTCTCTGAGGACTATGAGGACGAGCTGGCAGAACGAGTGAGGACCAGAGTTCAAGGAGAGAATGAGAGCATCAGAGATTTCATATATATGTACCAATCTTTGTGCAGACGCTGGAAACCCCAGATTGAAGATGAGGACATTGTCAAGATGATCCTGAAAAACATAAATCCTACATTGGCCAGCCAGTTAAGGAGTAGCAGAGTAACAACTGTAGATGAACTTGTTCGTCTGGGACAGCAGCTGGAGAGAGACCGAGACAACCAACAACAGTATGAACACAAGAAACAAGTAAAATTACCCCCTAAGCCACCTGAACATAGACCTCTTCACCATGACAACACAGTACGGCCAAGACAACCAAACTACAACCAAAATCCCAATCGCCCATCTCAACCATTCTGTTGGCGTTGTAAAGGCAATCATCCCCCTGCAGCCTGTCCACATGCTGGAACCAATCGATCCCCTTTACCTTCAAATCCTCCTCAACCGGCTAGCAATCCATCACACATCTCATCAGCTCCAAGCCCAGCGACTCTTGGGTCTCTCACAAACTCTGGATTTCTTAGTGAACACTGTCCTTCTGCCACATCCTCAACAAATTCACTACCAAACCAGTTGATAGTTCCTATCAGCATACATTCCTGGAAAGGACCTGCAATTTTGGACACGGGTTCCTCTTATACACTGCTAAATGAGAAGGTGTGGAATGGACTAAATGGAGAACTTAAACCTTGGACGAGAGGACCTTTATATTTAGCAGATGGAGAAGGACGACAACCTTTGGGATGGAGTGAGATCACCATTAGCTTACAAAACCAGTCCATAAACTTACCTTGTGTTATCCTGTCTGCTCATCACCTCACGTTCCCTGCAGTCATTGGACTTAATTTCATTTCCCTCTCTGGTCTGCAGTTTGATGTTTCTGAAAAACGTTACTGGTTCAAGTTCAACAGAAAGCAACAATACAGTTTTCTAAAAGAATGTGCTTCCTGGTCAAATGAACCTCATCAACAGCTTGCCTTTTTCTCAGCAATCGCTGAGCATCGACGAGTTGCCGATGTTAACCAGACAAGGGCCAAACAAAGACAAAAACGAAACTATGATCGTAGAAGAAGAGATGGTTACTTCGCTGAGAAAGATAGGGTGTGGTTCCGTTCTCACCCCTTGTCCAAAACCAACCAGTCATACACAGCCAAACTTGCCCCACGATGGAAGGGTCCCTATCGTGTAACAAGAAGGACTGGCCCTATCAATTATGAGGTTGTGTTGGAGGACACTGGTGAAGACCTTCGTGTGGTTCATATATCACAACTCAAACCTTGCTATCCTACAGCAGAGGAAGTGGACAACGCACAACGCCCAAAAAATTCTAGACATATTCAATGAAGAAAGTGATGAAGAAGATTTCCATGACTTCCCTTCTTCTGACTTATTGGCAAAATAATTGTGGTATTGGAGAGTATGAAAAATGTGTGTGAAATCAAATTGTAACTTGTATTCTCCCTTACTAGTTCGGGACCTCTCAAGGGGGGGGGATGTGTGACAGCCTGCTCATTTTCAGAGCTGCTCTCATCACTTTTTGTTCTCCCTTGGCCCCTCCCATCCTGCCACACTTAAAGACGCACCTGGATCACAGC
>JBBPBX010021682.1:24459-42139 GCA_038048925.1 Garcialebias charrua | reverse complement strand
AAAGTGTAATACTGTCCTGAGTTTTTGCATAGTAGTATAAAAAGTATAAAACGTATATCTATAAAATAAACTGAAGTTTCTAGCGTTGACATTTGCAAAGAGTGGCACAGCAGCATATAAGTTAATGTACACAGTATATGTATGAGGTAGTTGATGTTGGTATATAGGCAAAGTGGCATATGAAGTAAGGCACATAAGGCACATTTGGCATCCTTAGATAAGGCTAGTCAGAGAATACTGTATATGTATCTGCAGTAGTGTAGATAAAAGTAGTGTAAATGTAAACAGTAATAATAAATGTAAAGCAGTAGTAATAAATGTAAACAGTATTAATAAATGTAAACAGTGAATGTAAACAGTAGTATGACTATAGGCAGTAATGTAATACAAACATTAGTGCAAATATGAGAAGTAGTGCAAACTGAATGAGCACATGACCGAGAGTTTAGTGAATAACCCGTTTGATGACACAGAGTCCAGTGTTAAAATCTTTGTGTTGAGTGATAATGTGTGAGAAAGTTTTTTGTGTTAAGGCAGTTCAAATGGGAGGGGAGGCAGAGCAGGCAGAGTGTTTAGCATTCTGACTGCCTGATGAACAGAGCTGTCTCTCAGTCTGCTGGTTCGAGCCTGGAGACTCCTCAGTCTCCTCCCTGATGGCAGCAGTCTAAAGCGGCTGTGTAGTGGGTGTGTGGGATCACCTGCCATGCAGTGGGCTTTCCGAGTGAGGCGTTTGCTGTGTAAGTCCTGCAGTGAGGGCAAGGAGGTGCCGACGATCTTCTCAGCTGCTTTCACGATGCGCTGGAGGCTCTTGCGGCAGGATGCAGTGCATGCACCAAACCACACCGTGATGCAGCTTGTCAGGACACTTTCTATGGCTCCCCTGTAGAAGGTGCACATGATGGAGGTTGAAGCTCCAGCCCTTTTCAGCTTGCGGAGAAAGTAGAGGCGCTGGTGAGCCTTCTTGGCCAGTGCTGCAGTGTTCCTGCTCCAGGACAGGTCCTTTGAGACGTGCACTCCCAGGAACTTGGTGCTGTCCACTCTCTCCACTGCGGTGCTGTTGATGGTCAGAGGGGCATGTTGTGCATCCCTCTTCCTGAAGTCCACGACAATCTCCTTTGTCTTCTCCACGTTGAGAGTGAGATTGTTGTGTCCGCACCACAAGGCCAAGCGGCTCACCTCGTTCCTGTAGTCCGTCTCATCGTTGTTGCTGATGAGACCTACCACTGTTGTGTCGTCCGCAAACTTGATGAAGTGGTTGGAGCTGTACGATGGTGTGCAGTCGTGTGTTAGCAGGGTGAATAGAAGGGGGCTCAGCACACATCCTTGTGGGGCCCCTGTGTTCAATGTGATGGTGCTAGATGTGTTACTCCCGATCCGTACTGTCTGTGGTCTCCCGGTCAGGAAGTCTAGCAGCCAGTTACACATTGAGGTGTTCAGCCCCAGACTGTCCAGTTTATGGATGAGCTGTTGGGGGATGATGGTGTTGAATGCCGAGCTGAAGTCGATGAACAGCATTCTAACATAAGAGTCCTTCGTGTCCAGATGTGTGAGAGCTGTGTGGAGGGCAGAGGAGATGGCATCGTCGGTTGAGCGATTAGGTCGGTATGCAAATTGGAAGGGATCCAGGGAGGCAGGGAGGACAGATGTGATGCTTTTCATGACTAGCCGTTCAAAGCACTTCATCAGGATGGGGGTGAGTGCTACTGGGCGATAGTCATTGAGGCATGCGGGCATTGCCTTCTTTGGGACAGGGATGATGGTGGTGGCTTTGAAACAGGTGGGGACGATGGCCTGGCTCAGTGAGATGTTAAAGATGTCCGTGAAGACCGCTGCGAGTTCCCTGCACAGTCCTTCAGCACACGACCAGGTATGTTGTCAGGACCAGAGGCCTTCCGGGCATTAATCTTGATAAATGATCGCCTTACGCTGTCTGAGGACAGCGCCAGCACCTGGCCATCAGGAGAGGGGGGGAGTTTATGTGCAGGTGTGCTGTTACTTGCCTCAAACCGAGCGAAGAACTCATTCAGTTCATTCAGCGTAGAGGTTGAGCTGTCACAGGTCTGGGGGGGGGTGTTGTAGTCTGTGATGGTCTGTATTCCCTGCCACAGACTGCGTGTATCCTTGCTGTCCTTGAAACGGTGAGCTATTTTCCTGGAATACTGCTCCTTGGCCTCACTGATGCCCTGGGTCAGGTTCTTTCTGGCTGCCTTCAGGCCCACCTGATCTCCCGCTTTGAAGGCAGCATTCCTGGCTTTCAGGAGTCTGTGAACCTCAGCTGTCAGCCATGGCTTCTGATTAGCCCGAACAGTGATGGTTTTGAGGTTGGTAACATCATCAATGCACTTGGCGATGTATGAACATACAGTGTCTGAGTACTCCTGGAGACATGTGTTGTTGTTTGTGGTAGCAGCTTCTTTGAACATACCCCAATCTGTGGTGTCAAAACAGTCCTGGAGTGCCTCTGAAGACCCCTCTGGCCACACTCGTATCTGCTTGCGGACTGGTTTTGTGACTTTCACCAGCGGCCTGTATGCTGGCTTTAGCATAACACAGATATGGTCAGAAGCACCAATGTGGGGGAGGGGGAGGGCTCTGTAGGCATTTTTCATGGTGGTGTAAACTTGGTCCAGTGTGTTGTTTCCTCTTGTTGCAAAGTTTATGTTTCTGTATGTTTTTGGAAATACACTCTTTAAATCTGCATGGTTGAAATCACCAGCCGTGATGAGAAAAGCATCAGGATGGGCTGTTTGTTGCTCACTGATGTGCAGATATAGTTCATTCAAAGCCTCACTTCTAACTTTGCTGTTGGAGCTTGGAGGAATATATACAGCAACAATCAAAACAGCTGTAAACTCCCTCGGTAAATAGAACGGTCTGCATTTAATAGTCATGAACTCCACTAAATGTGAGCAGTGTTTGTAGACCACAGCAGCATCCAGGCACCATGCTTTGTTGATGTAAACACAGAGCCCCCCTCCCCATCTCTTACCTCCCTCGAGGGTTCGGTCCGCTCTGTAGCATGTTAGCTGCTCCAGCTGAACAGCATGGTCCGGAACGTTGTTGTTGAGCCACGTTTCCGTGAATACAAACACACAGCAGTCTCTCACAGTCTTTTGTGTCGTTCGTAGCAGGCGTATATAATCCAGTTTATTGTCCAAGGAGCGCACGTTAGCCAAAACCATGGATGGGATCGCCGGTTTGTGTGGGCTAGCTGCTAGCCTAGCTCTGACACCTCCGCGTTTACCCCGCTTCTGTTTTCTGTCACGCCGCTTGTGGCGTTTCCACGGCGGCGCGAAGAAGGGAGGCTCAGGGCTGGCTTCCGCTTTCTGTCCAGCCGCTTGTGGCGCTTCCACGGCGGCCGCGAAGAAGGGAGGCTCAGGGCTGGCTTCCGCTTACTGTCCAGCCGCTTGTGGCGCTTCCACGGCGGGCGCGATGAATTGAGGCTCGGGGCTGGCTTCCAGAGCAGGCCGCAGTCACGAAACTCGTTTAGCTTCTGTTCGAGCTCACGTAGCTTCTCCTGTAGGTCACTGTTTATTCCCAAATGAGCGGTTTTTCCGACATCAAGCAGGAACTCACGGCTATACTTGCGTTCTTGAACACGTAAGCAGCCGTCGATTGCTCCGCCGCGCCGCATCCCACCACGCCGGCCGACACCACCAGCTCACAGCGGGAACACCAAGCTAACATGCTAACACGGAGAAACACCCAGTAAGTTATTAACTCTTTTTCCCTTTATTATGGCTCCAAATGTATGGAGCTAACATGCTAACAGTCCTTCCTGTAAACAGTTTGGATCGCGTGAAGCAGCTGGAAGCTTCAGAGCTTGGACGTGCAACGAGCTAACATGCTAACAGGCTTCACCAGCTAACAGTAAGCCATTTACTATTTTTCCTTCATTATGACTCCCAATGTACTGTATGTGTTTTTTGTACTGTGTTAGGATAGGCAAAGTGATTGGTAACTGTACAGTACCGTACATGTACGTGTATAAGTGGCGGCTCGTGTGTTTTCCAACTTACAGCGATTTTCGACATGCGAACAGCCGTAGGAACAGAACAGCAACGTAACTTGAGGACTACCTGTATATATAAATACAAATGTTTGTATGTTGTTAGGCGTTTAACAAAATGTTTTGACAATAGAAATCTGATTAAATAATCTGTCTTTCACGATATGGCAATGGCTCAAATTTTCACTCATCCATTTTTTTTGTTCATATATAAAAAGCTTCTTTTTTTTAAGTTTGTGTGAATTTTAAAGAAAGCATGTTGGTTCCAAAATTAATCCTTATATGGAGAGAAACATGACAAACTACAGCAAATTACTCTGTACACATGTATTATAACATCTAAAGGTTTAAAAAAAAACTAACATATTTTAATCTTAACCCAAGTGGACCAAAAACAGTTACACTGATTTGTTAAATTTTGACATGAGAGTGGAAAAAAAAGCCTACCTCTAGAGTTTTGTTTATTTACTGCATGATTTAGGATGATGGAAAATGTAGTTCTAATTTGTATAGAGACATCCATGTACAGTGTGACAGGAGCCATTGGAGCTACATGCAGCATCTATCAAGGGTAAACATAGTGAAGAAGTTGACTCTTTACAACATTGTCCTGTTCTGGTTTTTAGGTTTGGAACATTTTTTAAAGTTCTATTTTATTTAGATAAACTGCATGACGTTACTCCCTGTGATGGACTTGCCACCTGTCCAGGTGTCCCCCGCCTCTCGCACAGTAATAGCTAGATGTGGGCACCAATGACCCAAGCGACCTGAAAAGTAAGAAGCGGGTAAAGATGATGATGGATGTATGACATTTCTTATATGTAGTTGTGTTTTTAAATTTTATGTTTTTTTAATTTATTTATCTGTACCGGTAGTTGTTTTTTAAAATGTATTTGTAATAGTTGTTTAAACTGAGCTAACACCCGAGCTGGGTCGAGCGTGGTGCGCGAACCGGAGGACCACCGCCTGGGGCTGCGAGCTGCGCCGAACACCGTGCGCGAACCGGAGGACCACCGCCTGGGGCTGCAAGCTGCGCCGAGCACCGTGCACGAACCAGAGGACCACCGCCTGGGGCTGCGAGCTGCACCAGGCACCGTGCGCGAACCGGAGGACCGCCGCCAGGAGCCACGAGCTGTGCTAACTGGGCTAACACCGGAGCTGCTGCGACTGTAGGAGGCCCAACACCGTGTGCAAACCGGAGGACCGCCGTCCAAGCCGGGCTAGTGAGCCAACCTCTTCGGATAACAGATCTGATTGCTGCAGACTGCTGAGACCGTGAGTTCTGAACTAACCGCTGATCTGGGCACTGGGCCACAGCCACCATCGTTAGGCCTGTGAGCCTCGTGGAAGGGCCACGTGGTTCAGTAAACAAACCATCAACCAGAGACCTGCTACCACTAGACTACAAACTCTGTAAGTATGACGAGAAATAAAGGACAAAAGACACCAGAGTCGGAGGGAAACAACTCAACAGAAATGCAAGACTTTAAAAAATCACTAAACTATATAAGTGAAAAACTATCAAAATTATCAGCAAAAATTGATTCACAGGCCGGTCTGGTTGATGAAATAAGACAATTGAAAGAACTGATAATTAGCAAAGACAATAAAATAGCTCCTCCCCGACCTCTCCGGGTCGGGGAGGAGGTCCTGCCCCAAGTGGAGGAGTTTAAGTATCTCGGGATCTTGTTCACGAATGAGGGAAAACTGGAGCGTGAGATCGATAGGCGGATAGGTGCAGCGTCCGCAGTGAAGCGGGCGCTGTACCGGTCTGTCGTGGTGAAGAGAGAGCTGAGTCAAAAGGCAAAGCTCTCAATTTACCGATCGATCTACGTTCCCACCCTCATCTATGGTCATGAGCTTTGGGTTATGACCGAAAGAACAAGATCTCGGATACAAGCGGCTGAAATGAGTTTTCTCCGCAGGGTGGCTGGACTCTCCCTTAGAGATAGGGTGAGAAGCTCAGTCATCCGGGAGGGACTCGGAGTAGAGCCGCTGCTTCTCCACATCGAGAGGAGCCAGTTGAGGTGGCTCGGGCATCTGGTTAGGATGCCTCCTGGACGCCTCCCTGGTGAGGTGTTCCGGGCATGTCCCACCGGGAGGAGACCCAGAGGAAGACCCAGGATACGCTGGAGGGACTATGTTTCTCGGCTGGCCTGGGAACGCCTTGGGATTCCCCCAGAGGAGCTGCTCCAAGTGGCTGGGGAGAGGGAAGTCTGGGCCTCCCTACTTAGGCTGCTACCCCCGCGACCCGACCCCGGATAAGCGGAAGAAAATGGATGGATGGATGGATGGAATAAAATAGCTGAACTGGGAAAAAAAATAGATGACATGGAACAATACACAAAAAAAACAACGTGGTGATCACAGGACTTGATGTTAGTAAGTGTCGGACATTTAAACAAGCTCTCACTGACACTGGCCCAACTGAGGATGCACCACAGGAAGAACTAGAGACTCTGGAGGAGCATGTAGTTAAATTTTTATGGGACAATTACTATGACATAAAATATGAGGACATTTCGTTCTGTTACACCCTGCCCAGTAAATCACCAATTTCCAAACCGTCGGTAGTCGTCGAGTTCGTTAGCAGGAAGTTTAGAAACTACGTAATTAGTCAATCAAAGCGACTGAAGGGAACAAAAGTTTACATAAATGAACATCTAACAAAAAAAATGGAAAAATTGCAAAGGAAGCAAGGTGGCTAAAAAACCAAAACAAAATAGCATCAACATGGACAAGAAATGGAAACATCTTTATCAAAACACATGAAGGGGCTAACCCTAAAATGATAAAAGAACTGAAGGATCTAGACGAGCTCAGGAGAGGACAAATTACAAATCAATGAAACAACTTACACACAAAATGGACATAATATACAGTGAAATGAACAAATACATTAAAACATGACAACATACGAAGACTCAGAACCTAAAATATATAATGTTAATGATGTTATTGATGCTAACTTTTTTCCAGTAATAAAAGATAGCGAATACTACAATGAAGAGCAATTTAATGACATCAATATAACAAATGGAGTTCTCTCAATTTTTCACTTTAACAGCAGAAGTATAAATGCAAATATATCCAAAATAACAGATTACTTAAAACAGTTAAATAGAACTTTTACGATAATAGTAACAGTTGATCCTGTATTGAACGCCTTTTTTGATTTTACGATAATAGCACTGTCAGAGACATGGCTCAATGATGATAACACAAGTAATATTCACATCGAAGGGTATGAATTATTTCACATGAACAGAAATAATAAAAGAGGTGGTGGAGTCGCTCTATATGTTAAGAATGAAATAAAATGTAAATTAAATAATGAAATGTCAATAATAGTTGATAATATTATGGAAATGATAACAATAGAAATAATAAACAAAAATGATAAAAACATAATAATAAGTTGTGTATATAGATCACCAGGATCAAATATAGAAATATTCACTGATAAAATCTTGGAGCTATTGGAGAAGAGTTTTAATAAAAAAGTTTTTTTGTGTGGAGACTTTAACATTGATATGGGAAATAAAACAGATTCAAATAACACCAGTATATTTATAAACTCTATGTACAGTTTAAATATGTATCCGTTGATATCCAAGCCAACAAGAATTACAACTCATAGTGCCACAATAATTGATAATATTTTCACAAATATAACAAACGGAGAGGTGATAGGTGGTATTTTAACGACCGACTTAAGTGATCATTTACCAGTTTTCACAATCTATAAAAATGATCAAAGTATCACAAAAGCAGTTAAAACAAAGAAAAAGATCATAAACACATCAAAAAAGTTTTGGAAAAATTAAAAGAGGATCTAGATAAACAAGACTGGAATGAAGTGTATGTTGATGATGTGAACAGATCATATGATGAGTTTATGAATATCTTGGAAACTCTGTATGAAAAAAATTGTGTACAAACAAATTATACAAAGAGAAATATCGTTGACCAACCATGGATGACAAAAGGGTTGAGAAATGCTTGTAAAAAAAAGAATTATTTGTATTCATGTTTCTTGAAATTGCGAAGTCAGAACGCTGAAGAAAAATATAAAAAGTATAAAAATAAATTAGTAGGGATTATAAGGAAACATAAGAAAGAATATTATAGTAAATTATTAGATAAAAGTAATGGTGATATGAAAGCAACATGGCGAGTAATGAATAGTGTTATGAAGAATCATAAAGCAAAAACTAGTATTTCAAAATATTTTGTAAAAGAAAAAGATGAAGTTTATGATGAAAATGAAATTGTCAATGGATTTAATCAATATTTTGTGAATGTTGGATCAAGCCTTGCAGCTAAAATACCAAAAGTAGATAATAATGTGAGCCATTCAATTACAGGCTGTGCAAACAGTATTTTTCTAAATGGAACTAACAAAGAGGAAATAATGAAGGTAGTAAAAAATCTTACAGACAAGAGATCAAAGGACTGGGTGGACATGGATATGATGTTTGTAAAGGATATAATGAGCCATGTTATTGAGCCGTTTACATATATATGTAACTTATCATTTTCAACAGGAATATTTCCAGATAATATGAAAGTAGCTAAGGTAGTTCCTCTTTTTAAAAATGGTGATAAATGTGTGTTCAACAATTATAGACCTATATCCTTGTTACCACAGTTTTCTAAAATTCTTGAAAAACTATTTGTGAACAGACTAGATCAATTTATAGACAAACAAAATATTCTAAGCAACAGTCAATATGGGTTCAGAGCTAAAAACTCTACATCAATGGCTCTCATGGAATTAATGGAACAAATAACTACTGCTGTCGATCAAAAACAATATTGTGTCAGTATTTTTGTTGATTTAAAAAAAGCATTCGATACTATTGATCACACCATTCTCCTTGAAAAACTGAACAAATATGGTATTAGAGGACCAGCATTACAGTGGGTATCTAGCTATTTGAAAGATAGGAAACAATTTGTACAAATAAATGATGTAAGATCTGACCTCTGTAATATCACATGTGGAGTTCCCCAGGGCTCTGTGCTTGGACCAAAGCTATTTATTTTATATGTGAATGACTTGGTAAATGTGTCAGGACTCCTTAAATGTATACTTTTTGCTGATGATACCACATTTTTCTGTTTAGGTGAAGATATAGAACAAATGTTGGAATTGATAAAGACAGAATTTACCAAAATACAAACTTGGTTTAAAATCAATAAATTATCATTAAATCTAGAAAAAACTAATTACATGATATTCAGTAATAAAAAGAAAACTGTTGATGTTCCACTCAAAATTGAGGGTGTTGAGATTTGTAGAGTGAGTGAGGTGAAGTTTTTGGGTGTTATTATTGATGACAAACTGACATGGAAACAACACATAAATTCTGTAAGAATAAAAATAGCTAAATCGATTGCAGTACTATACAAGGTCAGAGACCTATTGAATGATAAAGCTCTGTATTTGTTGTATAACACAATCATTGTTCCACACTTAATCTATTGTATTGATGTTTGGGGGAAAGCGTGTAAAACAATCACAAAGCCTATTTTTGTATTACAGAAAAGAGCTGTAAGAATTATCACTAGAAAACATTACTGTCATCCATCCAGTACATTATTTTATCAACTGAAATTATTGAAGTTCCATGATTTGGTTGATTATAATATTTTATCAATTATGTATAGGGCTCAGAATAACGAATTACCTTTAAATGTCCAAATGAATTTTGTTAAAAGACAAAGTTGTTATAATCTTAAGGGGACAGAGATGTTTGTAAAACCACAATTCAGAACTAGTTTGAAGGGACGTTCTACCTCAATCCAGGGAATTAGATTATGGAATGGCTTGGAGAATGTAGTTAAAAATGCCAAGTCACTGTTTACATTTAAGAAAATGATCAAAAGGAATTTGTTGAAAAAATATATATGAATTAGCGTAATGTGTATTGTATCAATTATTAGTTATGTATTAGTATTAGTATTAGAAAATTAGAAAGAGTTAGTCATTTTGTACTGCTGGTGAAAGATTATTATTGTTTAATCTGATTGTTTGAAAAAAGGGGCAGATATAATAAGATTTATTCTTCTTTCTGCTACCTTTCATTTTTTTACATTGTGTACGTATCATTAATGGGATTGTCTTGTATTGCGTTTCTTTTGTAAAAAAATGAACAAATTTAATAAACAATAAACATTAAACATTAAACTTAGGGGGCACTGTACGTGCTGGTTAGTTTTTGCAAACAAAATAAATCTTTGTGGCGTGAAGGTGGAGCAGTTTTTTGTAGAACTGTTGCCTCGTAGTAAACAATGCAACTACACACTCTGATGTTCACAAAACGTAACATATCTAAATATAGAACGGTCTAAAACTTACATGGTACCTATTTTAGAAACGTGCAATGACATCTTAGACATGATGGAGTGCAACAGCGGGCTTCAAAATGATCTGTTATGCAAAACTTGAAGACTGAGTCAATTAGTGTAATCAAAAAGCATCTCTGCTGAAGAAAACGTGTTGCATCCTGTCAAATGTTACAGCACCCTCCTATGTCACTGTTACATGCACTGATAGGTAAGTAACATCTGACAAAACGATCTCACTGTGATATTTAAATGGTAAAGGATTTCTGCTGTTTTACACTGGGAGTCTGGACTTGTTCTTTGAATTGTCTGTCTTTTGAAACTGTGAGGATGAACAGAAACCTGCCTGCAGGAACAAAGCCCATTTGTGTGTGTTCTTTGTATAAGAGTGTAAAGACCACACAACGGCAGCCTTGTTGCATTATGGTATTGATTGCTCATTCTCTGTGCTCCAGTGATTATAAGATTCTGCAGTCTAGCCGTGGGCTCAACTCCCTATTAATTCCCTTCTCTCCATGATTCATGCTTGGCTTTTGTTGAGCATGTTTTGACAGGATAAAGATCTCAGAGGCAAGACAAAAGCTCTGGAACGCCAGTTCCAAGAATGACTGACATAATCATGGAAATAATTACAGAAATAAAAGTGAAAAACTGCCTCATTTAGACAATTTTGAACATCATAGACATTGTCTTAAAATGCACAGTAAATCCCATTTGGTTTATATTTTTGTTCAGTAGTGCAACTATGAAAAGCTTACGGAAAGTAAACAATGGAAAAATAACCAAATTGAATGAGTTACATCGAGTTACTTCACCACTTGCTTCTGCCGAGGACAGACGCTCCCCCTCCCACGCCGCTTTGCTTTGCTGCTCTGTCTGTGAAACTGCTTCTGAGCCTCTCTTGCATATCTTCCGAACAAAAAACTATGGACTACAGCAAACCCTCGAGTTACGTCAGGGATTGGGACCTACGGGTGTGACTTAGGTCGATGTTGTCGTACCTCGCGGACCAAAAACACGTGCCTGTCGTAGGTCCGCGTTTCTGACATAGGTCGCGGCTATACCGCTAACGGAGCGCCGCACACATATTTAACGGCATGAGACTGAACAAGCAGACATACTAGGCCATAAACATGCACAGAACTTTACATGTACAGTAAATGAATACTGTACAATAAATAAAAAATATAATTTCTTACTTTGAGCTGGTCAAAGCCTGCCTTCGTCTTTTAGCATTAGCTCTTGCACCCGTCCGAGCTCCCCCAGCTTCCTTACGCTCCACACGCACACACGTGGTCAAAACTGTTTAAAAGAAGGACTGTTAGCTTCTTAACTTCATACATTTGGAGCCAGAAAAAAAAAAACTTACTGAAAGCCGTTTCTCCGCGATGTTCCTCCATCCAAAACAAGCTGCTCGGCGTTAGCTACGGTTAGGCCCCGCCATTAGCAGCATGTCAGTTCATTCAAAAAGGCTGTCGGCTTTGTATCTCCGCGTTAGCTCGGTGTCCCCCGACATCTTAAGCTGCCAGGCGGACATTTGCGGCGAGCTCCCGGCCGCAGATTCATTCATTCATTCAACCTTTATTTAGTCAGGTAAATCTTTTGAACCTCATGGGCTCATTTACGAAAGCGACCTGCTAAAACTAAAGAACAATGAACAGCAGTGATAGAATTTCATTAAACAATAAACAAACAAACAATAAACAATAGAAAACAAAAAGAGAGAAAAAAACAAAAGATTTTTTTTTTTTTTTTTTTTAACAAAGTATCAAAAAACTAGCAAAACATTATAAGGTAGACGTATAAAATCAAAGACAGGAACAAATCTGCATTGGTTTTTGCCAGGATTCCAACAGATTCTGAAAACCATTTAGAGAAGTCAAGGTCGAGAGCTTCAGATCTTTTTGTAAGATATTCCATGAAGCAGGAGCAGAGTAGGAGAAGGCCCTTTTTCCAAGTTCAGTCCTCACTGACGGAACACTGCAGGTAATCATGTCCTGAGAGCGCACACTGTAGCTGCACTCACGCAAAGACATGTAGGAGGAGATGTATGAGGGCAGCAGACCAAGAAGTGATTTAAAGATGAAAATGTACCAGTGGAAGAGTCTGCGTGAGGTTAATGATGTCCAGTTAAATAATGAATACAATTTATAACGCACTTTTCATTATGCCAAAGGTTAATGATGTCCAGTTAACCAGTGAATACAGGGTGCAGTGGTGGGTACGATAATCACAACCAGTTATGAATCTTAGTGCACCATGATAGACCACATCCAACATCCGCAGGGTGCTTGTAGGAGCATTCATGTAGAGAATGTCACCGTAATCAATGGAGGGAAGGAAAGTCACAGATACAAGGCGTTTCCTAACATTCAGTGTTAGACATGATCTGTTTCTGAAAAAGAAACCCAGTTTAACTTTCAATTTCTTCACTAGGTTTTCCACGTGGAGTTTAAAAGAGAGATGTGAATCGATCAGGATACCCAGATATTTATAGGAATCAACAAACTCAATAGGGACACCATTTGAAGATAAAATCAGAGGAGGATCTGCTGGAACCGCCTTCCTATTTGAAAAAAACATCCCTTTTGTTTTATCAGCATTTAGGACAAGTTTGAGACGGAACAAATCTGACTGGATGATGTCAAAAGCGGATTGTAGTAACTGGAAAGCCTTAGCTACTGTTTTAGCTCGGCAATAAACAACTGTATCATCAGCATAGAAATGTAAGGATGCATCAGGGATGCAGTGACCTACATTAGCTATGTAGATTGTAAAGAGAGTTGGTCCTAAAACTGAGCCTTGTGGTACACCATTTTTAACTGTTAAATAGCTGGAAGAAGCACCGTTATGTTGAACACATTGCCTCCGATTGGAAAGATAGTTAGAAAACCAACCGATGGTGTGATCAGAGAAACCGATTTCTGAGAGCTTATGACACAGGATGTTATGATCCACAGTGTCAAAAGCTTTAGACAGGTCTAAGAAAAGTGCAGCACAATAGTCCTTAGCATCCAATGCTTCAACAACATCATTCAGAACCTTCAGAGAAGCAGTTGTTGTGCTGTGTTTTTTCCTGAAACCAGATTGATGGAGAGGTAAGATGTTAAATGAGTCCAGATAATTTTTGATCTGAGAGTTTATCAGTTTTTCTTGAACCTTGGCTAAGATGCAGAGTTTAGAGATCGGTCGATAATTGTTCAGTGAGGTGGGGTCACCTCCCTTCAGCAAAGGAAGAACAAAGGCTGTTTTCCAAGCATCCGGAATGGTGTTTTGGCTTATGGATAGATTAAAGATGTGGGTCACAGGGACTGTGATGATATGAGCAGCCAGCCTTAAGAAATAAGGTGGAAGTTCATCTGGACCTGCAGATTTTTTAGGATCAAGATCATTTAACAGTTTATTTACCTCACTGACTGAGAATGGAGAAAAAGAGAAGGTGTGATTAACAGATGGTTGGCTTGTAGGAGGGATTTGATTTGTTGAAGTTTGATTATTAGATAAAGTGGCCGATTTTCCGTTTGTAACTGTATCAAATAAAGAACTAGAAGCAACAAAATGTTTATTGAAACAGTTCAGGATCTCGTGCTTATTTGACACAGGAACAGAGTCAACAAGAAATTGTGATGGGAGGTCAGATGATTGGGGGGTGCCTGAGAGAGATTTAATGGTTTTCCAGAATTTTTTTTAGATGGCCCCTCCGCGGCATGTCGGCTTGGTGTCTTCGCCTGTGTTAGCTGCTCTGTTTAGCTGCTGTCGTTAGCATGTCGGGCGGCGTTGTGGAAGCGATCGCGGGGCGATCCGCGGCTGCTCCTCCGGGCCTGAGACGTCCACAGAGTTGACCGAGTGTTTCCAGCTAATTTATCCGTATGAGGCAACCCTGATCGGACACACGGTCCTCTAGAGCCAGCTGACAGGAGCCTCTATGGTGGAGCTCCATTGACCGCAGTAGACAATTGTAAAATGGCGACCGGAAACGACCGGAAGTTGCGTAAATACGATAAAATTGTAATAAAAACATAATATTAATAATTATACTTTATTTATAAAGCCATTTAAAACAACCACAGCTGCAACAAAGTGCTGTACACATGAAATTAATAACATTTAAACACACACAAAAAAATAAACAATATATATATATTTTTTTAATCACATTTTTATTAAATATGATAAAATCGTAAGTCTGAGTTGCCGTAGGTCGCGGGTGTCGTACCTCGAGGGTTTCCTGTATTTGGCCAGTTGGTCCCTCTGCACAATTTGATAACATTTCTTCAAAGAGAAGACAGGCTTTAGGTGAGCTGATTTGCCATGTTGACATGCACACAGCTGGACATCTCATTGACTTGAAGACTTGATGATGTGTCTATCTCTGCTGTCATATGTGGATCTAAAGGACACATATTTAATTGGATTTACGATAACTGGTTCCTGCTTTTTGGATTCAGCTGGTTGCTGGTTTTATCTACAAGAAGTCGTCTGCAGCAAATTGAGAACCGATCACGCTGCTTGCCTTTGTGATGGCTTGGTTCTTGCCTGTGTACCCAGACTCAGTTGTCTTGGGCAGATAGGATCAGATCTCTGGGATTTTTGCACAGGTACGTTCCATCGATGTGTGGCCACATAATTTGGACATTTTCAGAATCCGTTTTTGGACCAACACAGACTCAAGGTAGATGTCATTATGTTCTGTCTGTACCCAAAACAATTGTGTGTTTATCTGAATCTGGCTCCCCTGGCTGGCCTTCAATGCCACCTCATCTGAATATGCCTGGAGGACTTGTAATATGACGCTCACCCCCGCCCATCAGGGAACTCCACCGTCAACCAGAGTGAACCAGCTGAATAAACATTCTGTCATCATTTCAAGACTCTTGGATTCTCATTAGCATTGACCTTGGCCATTCCCCGACATCCTTGAGAATGTTTACAGATCTCATCGGAGGGAGCTGGTTGATTATTCCATCCATATCAGAACTCTTACAGTAACCCCGAGAGCTTCTATGAACATTGCTCATCGTTCTCGGTGTCTTCCCCCCCTCCCCCCTGCAGAATGTCTACGTCACTATGTGCTTATTTGTGCGAGGTGTTTTTTATTTATTTTATTTTTTCTCAGGCATGAAGAAAGATTTTAATAGGAATGTTTTCGCCTCCATTTCCTAATGTGTCTAATTTCATTACTTTTTGTCTGTCCAACAGATCTCACTTGTAAATGAGTCTTCGGGGCTCAATGTGACTTATCTGTCTAAGTAAAGATTGAATGAATTAATGTATTATCTTTGTTTGTATGAGTTTTATCTGTGATTCTGTTTCATTCTCTCCCCCTGACAGCTTGTGTACACAACACAAGTCTAAGCCACACTCGTCAGTTGTTGTCTGTTTGATGTTTGTCTTGTGAGCGCTGTGGTTTTACGCTCCAGGTCTTTTGGAGCACATCTGACCCGTGGAAGGCCAGGGAGCAGGTTGTGAAGGTAAACACATGCACGTCTGTTCACCAGCCTGACAGCAATGACCACGGAAATAAAGACAGAAGATGTAAATCTGAAACTATGTATTTTAGGCAACTCCCAACAACAGTGCCTCACTTCATGTGTATTTTGAGGAATTCACTTATTGTTACTTTTGTTTTTTTTTGGCATTATGTGCATTCAGTGGCTTTACAAATAATTTATACTACAAGTTAAATACTTGTAATTATAGGGCTTTTTGTAGGGCTGCAATTTATGTTATTTTTATTATCTAAAAAAAATAAAGGCAACTTCTCATTTGATTAAGTTGGAGAAATGCATGAAAGTATTGGTACTAAGCTTGGTGTGCATTGTGTAAAACTTAAACACTATTAGAATCGGTTCTCAATCGTTCCTCAATTTCTCAAACCCAGAACAGTGAAATATTTACAACAGATGATTCCAGCACTTTCTTCTTTGCTTCCCCCAGGAGAGAATCCTCTTTTATATTCACGGCAGTCCAGTTTTTACGGGCTGGACAAAAACTAAAATAAAATCAGCACCAACAAATACATACAAGTGATTCTACAGGTACACAGAAGAAGGCTTGGCTGGTAATCAGAACTGTACACTTTTTCTAACTTTGACCAAATCTGACCTTTAAGCAGCAGGTCAGACTGTAAGAAATCACTTGTTTTGTAATAAGTTTGTTCACACATAATAGTGGAAACACCACATGCACAACTGTAACGTCCCTGTCAGTCATCTGTCACTGAGGGTGTTTAGTTTGAGTTCTGGTATAGTTCTCATTGGTTGAATTGCAGCAGTCAGACTCATTAAGAACACCTGGATTGGAGCTCCACGTTATAAAAGCTTCTGAAATCTGTGCAGGGTTTGGGTTGTGCTTGGAATGGCTGACTTACAATATTTATATTCATTATATCCACTACACCAGGGGAGTGGTGGCACATGGGCTAGAGAAGTGAACCTGCGATAAGAAGGACGCTGCTCTGAATCCCCTGCTGACCATAACATCAAAGTGTGGGTGGATACAGCTGAACTTGTGGTATTTCAACGTAATGTAGTCAACATCCTCCTCCACCCTTATTTGCCCCACTCTGGGTCCATGAACAAGACCCTTAACCCCCTCATCTGCTCCCTTGGGTGCCCTAGATGGCAGCCTACTGCTCCACATGTGAGGGCAGTGTTAGCTCAGTGGTCTGCGGTTGCATCAGGAACGGCATCCGGCTTAAAAATAATTTCAAAATCCTCAGGCGAGTTAGCTCTCTGTCCTGAAGAAGAGCAGATTTTAAAAAGTTCAGTCAACTACATTGACATGACTGTAACTTCTCTCCCCACACGTTTTCTTGTGTGTAACCCACCCATCTACACAAACACACATACTGCACTTAAATATATATATTTGATTTTATTCATTCATTTATTTATTTACAGGCACTAATGAATGTGTTGGAACATCATGCCCGTCCTGCACCTCAGGGAGCTGCTGCTGAAACATCCACAGTTCCTGGACTCATCACAGGAGCCCCTGCAGCCAAATGGATAATGTGGTGGACCACTTTCAGCACATGATGAAATACTGAGGGAGAACTCAACATCTGGCCAGCCTTTTTATTTGTGCAGGTAGAGAGTTATCTGTCAGAAGTACCTATCTACAGAAGTGAAACTGCACTGACATGCAGGAATATCAATAAGGATTGTTTTCCTCTACTGACTGCATTTTATTGAGCGTAGCTGCTTTGTTTATCATGGTGGGACATATGGTGAATGGAAGGAATAAAGAGATAGCGGAAGATATGTTTTGTTGTTTGTGACGTTATCCCACACTGTTCTTTTTTTTCTTTTTTTCCCC
>JBBPBX010021681.1:17113-42142 GCA_038048925.1 Garcialebias charrua | reverse complement strand
ATGTATCTCTCTCTCCATTTATGCATGCATCTCTCTCAATGCATGCATCTCTATCATTCTCATTGCATGCATCTCTCTCTCAATGCATACATCTATCTCTCAATGCATGCATCTCTCTCTCTCACTCAAAGCATGCATGCATCTCTCTCTTTCTCTATGCATGCATCTCTCTCAATGCATGAATGCATCTCTCTCTCAATGCATGCAAGCATCTCTCTCTCTCAATGCATGCATGCATCTCTCTATCTCAATGCATACATCTCTCTCTCTCTCTCAATGCATGCATGCATGTATATATCTCTCTCTCAATGATGCATATCTCTCAATGCATGCATGCATCTCTCTCTCTCTCAATGCATGTATCTCTCTCACTTTATGCATATCTCTCTCTCAATGCATGCATCTCTCTCTCAATGCATGCATCTCTCTCTCTCAATACATGCATCTCTCTCACTCTCTCTCAATGCATCTCTCTCTCTCAATACATGTATCTCTCTCTCAATGCATGCATCTCTTTCTCTCTCAATGCATGCCTCTCTCTCAATGCATGCATCTCTCTCAATGCATGCATCTCTATCTCTCAATGCATGTATCTCTCTCTTAATATATGCGTTCATCTCTCTCTTTCTCAATGCATGCATATCTCTCAATGCATGCATGTATATCTCTCCATCCATCCATCCATCCATTTTCTTCAGCTTATCCGGGGTCGGGTCGCGGGGGTAGCAACCTAAGTAGGGAGGCCCAGACTTCCCTCTCCCCAACCACTTGGAGCAGCTGCTCTGGGGGAATCCCAAGGCCTTCCCAGGCCAGCCGAGAAACATAGTCCCTCCAACGTGTCCTGGGTCTTCCTCTGGGTCTCCTCCCGGTGGGACATGCCCGGAACACCTCACCAGGGAGGCGTCCAGGAGGCATCCTAACCAGATGCCCGAGCCACCTCAACTGGCTCCTCTCGATGTGGAGAAGCAGCGGCTCTACTCCGAGTCCCTCCCGGATGACTGAGCTTCTCACCCTATCTCTAAGGGAGAGTCCAGACACCCTGCGGAGAAAACTCATTTCAGCCGCTTGTATCCGAGATCTCGTTCTTTCGGTCATAACCCAGAGCTCATGACCATAGATGAGGGTAGGAACATAGATCGATTGTTAAATTGAGAGCTTTGCCTTTTGACTCAGCTCTCTCTTCACCATGACAGACCGGTACAGCGCCTGCTTCACTGCGGACGCTGCACCTATCTGCCTATCGATCTCACGCTCCAGTTTTCCCTCATTCGTGAACAAGAACCCGAGATACTTAAACTCCTCGACTTGGGGCAAGACCTCCTCCCCGACCCGGAGAAGGCATGCTACCCTTTTCCGGCTCAAGACCATGGCCTCGGATTTGGAGGAACTGATCCTCATCCCGGCCGCATCACATTCAGCTGCAAACCGCTCCAGCGAAAGCTGTAGATCACGAACTGATGAAGCCAATAGGACCACATCATCTGCAAAAAACAGAGAAGAGATTCTAAGGCCACCAAAACGGATCCTCTCAACACCTTGGCTGCGCCTAGAAATTCTGTCCATAAAAGTTATGAACAGAATCGGTGACAAAGGGCAACCTTGGCGGAGTCCAACTCTCACAGGAAACGAGCCCGACTTACTGCCAGCGATGCGGACCAAGCTCTGACACCGGTCGTACAGGGACCTAACAGCCCATATCAAAGGGCCTGGTACCCCATACTCCCGGAGTACCCCCCACAGAACCCCCCGAGGGACGCGGTCGAATGCCTTTTCCAAGTCCACAAAGCACATGTAAACTGGTTGGGCAAACTCCCACGCACCCTCCAGGACCCTGTTGAGGGTGTAGAGCTGGTCTAGTGTTCCACGACCAGGACGAAAACCACACTGCTCCTCCTGAATCCGAGGTTCGACTATCCGACGGACCCTCCTCTCCAGAACCCCTGAATAGACCTTACCAGGGAGGCTTAAGAGTGTGATCCCCCTATAGTTGGAACACACCCTACGGTCCCCCTTTTTGAATAGGGGAACCACCACCCCAGTCTGCCAATCCAAGGGAACTGCCCCCGATGTCCACGCGATATTGCAGAGTCGCGTAAGCCAACACAACCCCACAACATCCAGAGCCCTAAGGAACTCAGGACGAATCTCATCCACCCCCGGAGCCTTGCCACCGCGGAGCTTTTTAACCACCTCGGCGACCTCAGCACCAGAGATTGGAGAGCCCGACCCAAAGTCCCCAGGCTCCGCTTCCTCAGTGGAAGACGTGCCAGTAGGATTGAGGAGGTCTTCGAAGTATTCCGCCCACCGACTCACAACATCCCGAGTTGAGGTCAACAGCACGCCATCCCCACCATAAATGGTGTTGGTCGCGTACCGCTTTCCCCCCCTGAGACGCCGGATGGTGGACCAGAATCGCCTCGAAGCCGTACGGAAGTCATTCTCCATGGCCTCTCCGAACTCCTCCCACGCCCGAGTTTTTGCCTCAGCAACCACCCGAGCCGCATGCCGCTTGGACTGCCGGTACCTATCTGCTGCTTCCGGGGTCCCACAGGCCAAAAAGGCCCAATTTGACTCCTTCTTCAGCTTGACAGCATCCCTCACCGCTGGCGTCCACCACCGGGTTCGAGGATTGCCACCACGACAGGGTCAGCCAAGGCAGACAGGTCCTAGGTGAGGGACCAGACAAAGCGTAGCCCAAAGACCCCTTGTGATGAGTACAATTAATGGAAACAATGTTCCCTCGCCTGGACGCGGGTCACCGGGGCCCCACTCTGGAGGCAGGCCCGGAGAGGGGCACGTTGGCGAGCGCCTGGTGGCCGGGCTTTTACCCATGGAGCTCGGCCGGGCACAGCCCGAAGAGGAGACGTGGGTCCCCCTTCCCATGGGCTCACCACCTGTGGGAGGGGCCAAAGGGGTCGGGTGCATTGTGGAATGGGTGGTGGCCGAGGGCGGGGACCCTGGCGGTCTGATCCTCGGCTACAGAAGCTGGCCATTGGGACATGGAATGTCACCTCTCTGGTGGGGAAGGAGCCTGAGCTAGTGTGTGAGGTTGAGAGGTTCCGGCTAGAAATAGTCGGACTCACCTCAACGCATGGCTCTGGCTCTGGAACCAGTTTCCTTGAGAGGGGTTGGACACTCTTCCACTCTGGAGTTGCCCCTGGTGAGAGGCGCCGAGCAGGAGTGCCCCCTACTTGTGCCTTGGTGCCTGTACGTTGGGGTTCACCCCGGTGAACGAGAGGGTAGCCTCCCTTCGCCTATGTGTGGGGGGACGGGCTCTGACTGTTGTTTGTGCCTATGCGCCGAATGGCAGCGCAGATTACCCACCCTTTTTGGAGTCCTTGGAGGGGGTATTGGAGGCCTCCTGGGGACTCCCTTGTTCTGCTGGGGGACTTCAACGCTCACGTGGGCAATGACAGTGAGACCTGGAGGGTGTGGTTGGGAGGAACGGCCCCCCTGATCTGAACCCGAGCGGTGTTCTGTTGTTGGACTTCTGTGCTCGTCATGGATTGTCCATAACAAACACCATGTTCAGGCATAAGGGTGTCCATATGTGCTCTTGGCACCAGGACACCCTAGGTCGCAGTTCGATGATCGACTTTGTTGTCGTCTCATCTGATCTGCGGCCGCATGTCTTGGACACTCGGGTGAAGAGAGGGGCGGAGCTGTCAACTGACCACTACCTGGTGGTGAGTTGGCTCCGATGGTGGGGGAGGATGCCGGTCAGACCTGGCAGACCCAAACGTATTGTGAGGGTCTGCTGGGAACGTCTGGCAGAGTCTCCCGTAAGACGGAGCTTTAACTCCCACCTCTGGGAGAGCTTTGAACACGTTCCGAGGGAGGCGGGGGACATTGAGCCCGAGTGGGCCATGTTCCGCTCCTCTATTGTCGAGGCAGCTTAAGTATATCTCTCTCTCTCCATTTATGCATGCTGTAACAATCTCCCTTTTAAACGTGAGCTTGTACACGCTCAAGAGAGTTATTTTAACTATTTTTGAATGTAATCAGGAAACTGAGTATAACACTAGACCGTCATAAATAAATATAGAAAAAAATGAATAAATAAATAAATTTGGACACGTCAACTTCAAGGTGCCGTAGGGCGTGGCTGTATTAATCAAACAAAAATCAGCTGTTCCAATTGTGATTCAAACATAATTACACACAAGCACATTTACATTAACATAATAAAGTTTCTGAAAAAGTTCAAGTTCCCATAAACTTCCCCCAGAGAGATCTCTCGTTAATTATAATAAATTGTCCCATGAAAAAAAGTCGGCCGTTAGTCACTCAAAAAATATTAAAAAATGAAAGACTCGTTGGGGCCCATATGATCCTCCAGTCTCTCACAACGACAGGAGGAGGATAAAACAAATGATAAGGAAACGTCTCACCGGGTTTGTGTCTGTCCCAGCTGTTTCCTTCTTTCAACCTGGAGCGTTCTCCTCCAGTATCGCTCCAGGGAATCCGGACCGATCCTTCCCAGGGTGTCACTTTAAGTCAATCTGTGAAAGTCTTCTCCTTCCCTCCTGAGTTGGGTCTAACTTCAGCATGAAGCCCAACTACAGATGTCCTGTGTTGATTCGGGAGCTCCACCGGTCCGTGCGCTGCGTCTCTGCACGCGTCTTCACCTGCCACACCCCTCCTGCAGCGCTCAACTCATTGTCCTTTTATCAGCTCCGGTAAAGCTGTGAGTCACGTGACCCAGATAATTTTCCCAGTGGATACTTTTGAGACTGAAACATACAACTACAAGACATTCTTGTATTTATATTAACACAAACATTTTATTTATGTTCCCTTTATTTAGGACCAAGGTAAACCTTTTTTTTTCTCTTCACAAATACAGTCATTTAGTGTGATGTCACAAGCTACATACTGAAGCTTTAACCCCCACCATCTGCTCCCTAAACAGGTCTCTCTTGAAAATGAGTTCTCGTGGCTCAATGAGACTCCCTGTATAAATAAAGGGTAAATTAAAAAATATATATGTTTTCTTCCCTCTTCGTTATGCTTTTTTTGACTGATGCAACTTATATGCTGGAAAATACGGTAAATCTATAAATGATTAGCTGTTGGCTGCTGTCTAATTCACGATGGTCACCACAGCTAAATGACCTTAGGAAGCACAATAGCTACGACTCAGTCAGTTTTACAGATGTTGAGCTAAGCTTTGCTGTAGCAGTAGCTGAGAGTCATCCTAAAGACATTTTCTGAGTGTTCACACATTTCAGCCTCATAACGACCAGAACCGCTGTAACTCCGTCTCTCCTCATCATAAGAGGATCCCAGTTTAGGGCTGTGGGTGATGTGCAGTCCTTCAAAGAAAGCTAGGCCTTACATTTCATTTTATTTCTTCTTCTTTCGGCTGCTCCCTTCTTCAGGGTCACCACAGACCACTGAGACAGCCCTCTGTGTGGAGCAGAGAGCTGCTCTCTAGGGCACCCGAGGGAGCAGATGGTGGGGGTTAAGGGTCTTGCTCAAGAACCCAGAGTGGGGCAAATGAGGGTGGAGACCAAGGGCGTAGATTTCATCTCATTATTGGGGGGGACCATAAACAGGGAAATTTTTTAAGAGCAATTTTGGGGGGGTTGGCAAAGTTACAGTGAAATGTAATGCAAAATGTACAGAGGGAAGTTTATCCAAACTGCATGCATATACTATGCAGAATAATCAGCAATAATATTGATTTAAATGGCATGTATTTAGTAGTCTTAATACTACTATTAATCAGTACAATAGTGACACTCATTACTCTTGTAAAAAAATAATATGTTCAATCTTTGCCACTTGTCATTTTGACAAGTGGCAAAATGAGAATTTTGCAAAATAGGTCCCCTCTAAATATTGTTTAAATTTCAGTTTGGCTTGTATTCATAGATTGCTGTGGTCAGTGTCACTGATAATCTGGTACAACATCTTCCCAAAATCTTAAAGCTTAAAAAGAAAACAGTTTTCAAGGAGAAGAAATACTTTAATGCAGGGGTCACCAAACTTTTTGAGACTGAGAGCTACTTCAGTGGACCAAGAGGCACAAAGGTCCACTTGTTCGTTCCAAACAAATTTGCATGGTTCAACTTTAATTATAGTATTAATAATAATACATTTACATACATGTGAATATATGACTGCCTGATCACATCTGATCTGGTCTGTATTATTAAAGACTCCACACAATGCTTTAGCTTGGTAAATATGATCAATTATTATTGATAATTACCAGTAGTGATTAGAACTCTCAATCAAGAACTTGAGTCCTCAGTTTGAATAATTTTTTGGCTCTTCTGTGCAAATGTAAATTGTTCTTAGCTTTGACTGGGAGTGTGGATGGTTGTTTGTCTCTTTGTCTGTCTCTGTGATGGACTGGAGACGTGTCCTGGGTGTCTCTGGTGACCTGTCCTGGGTGTCTCTGGGACAGACTGGAGACCTGTCCTGGGTGTCCCTGCCTTCACACAAAAGCAGCTGAGATTGGTTCCAGTCCTAAACAAGGGGGCATAATGGATTACTTATTAACTGATATTTAAACATAAAACACTATTTCTTTTATGTTAAACTCAATCTGTAACATTTGAAATTCATTGTATTTTATAAATATTTTATTAACTGTTTTGTAGAAATGAACACGTTTGTAACATTCATTCAAAATATGCCTTTTACTGTAGCATTTTTTAAGAACCTATTAAGAATAAAATCTTCCAGTTGCAGATACAAAATATCAATAATGTAATTGTAATATAATAAACAGTGACTTTTTTATTAATCATGTGACATAAGTATTGATCCTCAACATTTTTTATAATAATAATTTATTTATAAAGCCCTTTAAAACAACCACAGCTGCAACAAAGTGCTACACATATAAAATCATTTTAACTAATCATCACATCTTCTCTACTCTTTTTAAATTAATTATCTTTCACATATTTTATCATTACTTCTTTCAAGAGCTCCACACCTGAAAATATGATGAATGTGAATCCATCCTGTAGGTAATCCTGCTCAAAGCTGCGCTGACATTCTGTCTGTTGCAGCCACCAGGGAGCTAGTTAGCATTGAAGCTAGTGTGTTAGCTGATGAGACACAGACACACTTGTCTTTCAACACTGTAAAAGACCTTTTCCTCCCAGTCACTGTCACTTATGTTTTAAGTAGCTACTTACTGGAAGTTAATAGT
Source organism: Garcialebias charrua (assembly GCA_038048925.1). Taxonomy (NCBI): domain Eukaryota; kingdom Metazoa; phylum Chordata; class Actinopteri; order Cyprinodontiformes; family Rivulidae; genus Garcialebias; species Garcialebias charrua. Next base: position 34,971 of record JBBPBX010021681.1, on the reverse strand, counting down.
TTGTGCTGCAGCTCCCGTGCTGCAGCTCCCGTGCGGAGCCGCCTGTGACTCCGGTGCCGCTGTTGTTCCTTGTAAACATTGGACTAAACCATTTGCCAACAGAGAGGGGGGGGGCAAAATTTCCTTTTTTTTTCTTAGAATAATGGCGGATTTCTCTCTTTTTTTGCCTTTTTATATTTATATTGTTTAAAGACACGGTTTCCTTTATTGAATTATTGGGGGGGACAGATCTATATTTCCCCAAGATTGGGGGGGTCCGGACCCCCCCGACCCCCCCAGGATCTACGCCTATGGTGGAGACAGGTGTGGGTGTTTCACCATTATACGCATGTTGACGCTATCCGTTCAGGGAGTTGAACCCTTGCAAGTAAACTGGGATGAAAATTCTTCTCGTGTCCTCAGTGTGGCTTAATGAAAGGATCCAACTCCCACCTTCTCTATAACCTCTGCACCACCACACCCCCAAAAAGACATTTAAAATGTACGATTCCCCGAAATGATTTTTATGTTCAACCTACAATCATCATCACGCTTCATGTCCATTTTACAAAAACAGGTTTCGGAGCGGCGAGCGAGTGAAGACTTTGCTTTTGATTATTAGTTTTGCTTCTGTTGTAATTATTGTAGCTTCTGTTTGCACCTTTAGACACTTTGACCTCCTTTTACTCACTGGTCAGTTCAGCACTGATTAAAGTTCCTGGAAATATTGTTGCTGTCAAACGATTTTTCCATCTTCACAGTTTCATTAGAGAGATTGCTTTAGAACGGAGTCCTGTGTGCAATGCCCAGACTCTGGAAGATGCAGATAAAGATGCAACAGCTGAGCGATTCACCAAAAAGGAGAAAATAGCTAAGAACAACCGAAACGACCTGTTATTTGTTTCTGATAACAGTTTATCTCTGTGCACTCTGTTCTGGTTACACCAGAAATCAATATGGCTGTCTTTCCTCTTCTCTGGCAGCTCGTCTTGTTTTTGGGAGAAGAAACTCAATCTTTTTTTGTTTGTTTTTGTCTGTTTACAAGTCTCAATCGTCGGCTTGTTTCTCAGATTCTGTTTGTTTATCGAATTCCTATAATCTTTAACGCAGCTTTGTCTCTTCAGGCTAAATCAAACGATCATACAGTTTTTCATAATGCAGAATAAAGTGTTGAAAATTGCCTCCTTTTCCTTTAATTTGCTTGGTTTTCTTAGAGATATATGTTGAAGTCATTTGCTTTAGCTCAGTAGGCTTGTGTGTGTTTTCTGTCTGGTGATGGTTAAAGTTGGGCTCAAGAGGTTTACAGATCTGTAATGTCTTTTTTTAGTTTCCACTTTTAATTAAGATTCAGTGAAAAACAGTCTGCTTCAGTGCAGCATAAAATGTGTTCATTTCCACTCGTCTGGATTGTGGTAAAGTTTATATTAAAGTCACTTGAAGTTGACTGTCACGATTAAGTCTAGCAATAAAAAACACTAAGCTGAACCTTTTAATTGCACACTGGGAAATGCATTATTGTGTTGCTTTGCTTTTTTCAGCTTCTCCGGGATTTGATCGCTCCAACTAGTGGCTCTTCTGGTTGAGATCTAATTTAGTCCATTATTCATTGACTTTATTACATTATGCCTTTCATACAATATTAATCATTTATTCAAGAACCAACGAAAGCCGAGAGGAAGCAAAATAAATCTAAGATCTGTGCTGAAGCTCAAGTATCGTATTGTCCTGTGTATAAGTTGCACCTTTTCGCATAAATTTGCAATTCCTGCAACACCGAAGTGACCAATATATGTTTTTCCCCCCACATTTATGATCCAATTATTGTCTGAGATCTGACAATTTCATTCTTTCTGACATGAAAATGATTAAACATTACCATTTTCAGACGCTAGAGGGCCCTCGAGCCTTATGGGAAGCCAAGTGTCTAATTAATAGGTAAAAGTGTCTATTAATGAGACAATTGGCTTGCCATACCTACCTTCGTCTCGCTACAAAACTACTGGAGCAAACATCAATTCAGCAGTTTTTCGCCACGCCGCCCAGGTGAAATGCAGCTGATATGACCATTAAAGTGCATTAATTAAGGAAAAGTTCAACTGAGACACACCATTACTATAATGTTGAGCAAACAAATAATTGTTTTTAAGTAAGGGTGCACCTATTTCAGTTTTCTGGCCGATTACCGATTTCTAAAAAGTCTGGCCTGCCGATTCCGATTTTGGCCGACATCGATTTTGTTTTACAAGCGACACTGTCAGGTGTTATAAAGTCACAATGCACCTTCAACTTTCCAATATTGTTTTATTGAAAAACATATCCTTGAACGATGTCCTAGAAACAATACAAACTTGTTTTAACTGGCCATGAGGTATAGTGCTCTGAAATATAAATGAAGTTCAGACAATTGTTGTTAAAATTAAAAACAAATCTGTAAAATCGGTTTCTCAGGCAAGTATTGTCCGATTTCCGATACTTAAGGAAATAGGGGCCGATAAATCGACGCATAATAGATGTGACTTATACGGCGAAGCGACCTATTTATGTTTTTTACCACTTTATTAAACATTTTTGGACTGGTGCAACTTATATGTCGGAGCCACGTGTACAGCGGAAAATATGGTACATTGGGAGATAGGAATGTATTTTGTTAATCGTGCTTTGGTTAAGAATATTGATCAGAAAAATGGACAAATGATAATTTTTCATTCAGAGTAACACAAGATGTATGCTAAGCTTGTGAGCATTTGGTACTGAGTTATGAAACAATGGAAGTGGTTGGTATTGTCCTGGAGGGATTAATTTTGTAATCTCTAACATCTGTTTAAGAAGTTGCCATTTTCATTCTAATGACAGACAAGGAGGGACTTGTTAATTTTGCCAGTCTGCTTCAAAGGGAATTCAAACCGTTTCAGTTGTGCAGATAGGGGTCCATCTTATTAATCAAATCAGTGAAAAACAAAAAAGTAGAAGCATGTGTTAATGGGAAATATGTTTGTTTATTAAATGTTTATGTTTATTAAATTTGTTCATTTTTTTACAAAAGAAACACAATACAAGACAATCCCATTAATGATACGTACACAATGTAAAAAAATGAAAGGAAGCAGAAAGAAGAATAAATCTTATTATATCTGCCCCTTTTTTCAAACAATCAGATTAAACAATAATAATATTTCACCAGTAGTACAAAATGACTAACTCTTTCTAATTTTCTAATACTAATACGTAACTAATAATCGATACAAAACACATTAATAATATTTCACCAGTAGTACAAAATGACTAATTCTTTCTAATTTTCTAATACTAATACATAATTAAAAATTGATACAAAGCACATTAATAATCTTCCACCAGTAGTACAAAATGACTAACTCTTTCTAATTTTCTAATACTAATACATTACTAATAAATAATACAATACACATTATGCTAATTCATATATATTTTTTCAACAAATTCCTTTTGATCATTTTTTTAAATGTAAACAGTGACTTGGCATTTTTAACTACATTCTCCAAGCCATTCCATAATCTAATTCCCTGGATTGAGGTAGAACGTCCCTTCAAGCTAGTTCTGAATTGTGGTTTTACAAACATCTCTGTCCCCTTAAGATTATAACAACTTTGTCTTTTAACAAAGTGCATTTGGATATTTAAAGGTAATTTGTTGTTCTGAGCCCTATACATAATTGATAAAATATTATAATCAACCAAATCATGGAACTTCAATAATTTCAGTTGATAAAATAATGTACTGGATGGATGACAGTAATGTTTTCTAGTGATAATTCTTACAGCTCTTTTCTGTAATACAAAAATAGGCTTTGTGATTGTTTTACACGCTTTCCCCCAAACATCAATACAATAGATTAAGTGTGGAACAATGATTGTGTTATACAACAAATACAGAGCTTTATCATTCAATAGGTCTCTGACCTTGTATAGTACTGCAATCGATTTAGCTATTTTTATTCTTACAGAATTTATGTGTTGTTTCCATGTCAGTTTGTCATCAATAATAACACCCAAAAACTTCACCTCACTCACTCTACAAATCTCAACACCCTCAATTTTGAGTGGAACATCAACAGTTTTCTTTTTATTACTGAATATCATGTAATTAGTTTTTTCTAGATTTAATGATAATTTATTGATTTTAAACCAAGTTTGTATTTTGGTAAATTCTGTCTTTATCAATTCCAACATTTGTTCTATATCTTCACCTAAACAGAAAAATGTGGTATCATCAGCAAAAAGTATACATTTAAGGAGTCCTGACACATTTACCAAGTCATTCACATATAAAATAAATAGCTTTGGTCCAAGCACAGAGCCCTGGGGAACTCCACATGTGATATTACAGAGGTCAGATCTTACATCATTTATTTGTACAAATTGTTTCCTATCTTTCAAATAGCTAGATACCCACTGTAATGCTGGTCCTCTAATACCATATTTGTTCAGTTTTTCAAGGAGAATGGTGTGATCAATAGTATCGAATGCTTTTTTTAAATCAACAAAAATACTGACACAGTATTGTTTTTGATCGACAGCAGTAGTTATTTGTTCCATTAATTCCATGAGAGCCATTGATGTAGAGTTTTTAGCTCTGAACCCATATTGACTATTGCTTAGAATATTTTGTTTGTCTATAAATTGATCTAGTCTGTTCACAAAAAGTTTTTCAAGAATTTTAGAAAACTGTGGTAACAAGGATATAGGTCTATAATTGTTGAACACACATTTATCACCATTTTTAAAAAGAGGAACTACCTTAGCTACTTTCATATTATCTGGAAATATTCCTGTTGAAAATGATAAGTTACATATATATGTAAACGGCTCAATAACATGGCTCATTATATCCTTTACAAACATCATATCCATGTCCACCCAGTCCTTTGATCTCTTGTCTGTAAGATTTTTTACTACTTTCATTATTTCCTCTTCGTTAGTTCCATTTAGAAAAATACTGCTTGTACAGCCTGTAATTGTGTGGCTCACATTATTATTTACTTTTGGTATTTTAGCTGCAAGGCTTGATCCAACATTCACAAAATACTGATTAAATCCATTGACAATTTCATTTTCATCATAAACCTCATCTTTTTCTTTTACAAAATATTTTGAAATACTAGTTTTTGCTTTATGATTCTTCATAACACTATTCATTACTCGCCATGTTGCTTTCATATCACCATTACTTTTATCTAATAATTTACTATAATATTCTTTCTTATGTTTCCTTATAATCCCTACTAATTTATTTTTATACTTTTTATATTTTTCTTCAGCGTTTTGACTTCGCAATTTCAAGAAACACGAATACAAATAATTCTTTTTTTTACAAGCATTTCTCAACCCTTTTGTCATCCATGGTTGGTCAACAATTTTTCTCTTTGTGTAATTTGTTTGTACACAATTTTTTTCATACAGAGTTTCCAAGATATTCATAAACTCATCATATGATCTGTTCACATCATCAACATACACTTTATTCCAGTCTTGTTTATCTAGATCCTCTTTTAATTTTTCCATAACTTTTTTTGATGTGTTTATGATCTTTTTCTTTGCGTTAACTTCTTTTGTGATACTTTGATCATTTTTATAGATTGTGAAAACTGGTAAATGATCACTTAAGTCGGTCGTTAAGATACCACCTATCACCTCTCCGTCTGTTATATTTGTGAAAATATTATCAATTATTGTGGCACTATGAGTTGTAATTCTTGTTGGCTTGGATATCAATGGATACATATTTAAACTGTACATTGAATTTATAAATGTACTGATGTTATTTGAATCTGTTTTATTTCCCATATCAATGTTAAAGTCTCCACACAGAAAAACTTTTTTATTAAAACTCTTCTCCAATAGCTCCAGGATTTTATCAGTGAATATTTCTATATTTGATCCTGGTGATCTATATACACAACTTATTATTATGTTTTTATCATTTTTGTTTATTATTTCTATTGTTATCATTTCCATAAGATTATCAACTATTATTGACATTTCATTATTTAGTTTACATTTTAATTCATTTTTAACATATAAAGCGACACCACCGCCTCTCTTATTATTTCTGTTCATGTGAAATAATTCATACCCTTCAATGTGAATATTACTTGTGTTATCGTCATTGAGCCATGTCTCTGACAGTGCTATTATCGTAAAAGTTCTATTTAACTGTTTTAAGTAATCTGTTATGTTGGATATATTTGCATTTATACTTCTGCTGTTAATGTGAATAATAGAGAGAACTCCATTTGTTATATTGATGTCATTAAATTGCTCTTCATTGTAGTATTCGCTATCTTTTATTACTGGAAAAAAGTTAGCATCAATAACATCATTAACATTATATATTTTAGGTTCTGAGTCTTCGTATGTTGTCATGTTTTAATGTATTTGATGTATTTGTTCATTTCAGTTGTTTCATTGATTTGTACTTTGTCCTCCTCTGTGCTCCTCTAGATCCTTCAGTTCTTTTATCATTTTAGGGTTAGCCCCTACATGTGTTTTGATAAAGATGTTTCCATTTCTTGTCCACGTTGATGCTATTTTGTGTTGGCTTCTTAGCCACCTTGCTTCCTTTGCAATTCTTCCGTTTTTTTTTGTTAGATGTTCATTTATGTACGTTTTTGTTCCCTTCAGTAGGTGTGATTGACTAATTACATAGTTTCTAAACTTCCTGCTAACGAATTCGACAACTACCGACGGTTTGGTATTTGGTGATTTACTGGGCAGGGTGTAACAGAACGAAATGTCCTCATATTTTATGTCAAAGTAATTGTCCCATAAAAAATTAACTACAGTCTCCTCCAGAGTCTCTAGTTCTTCCTGTGGTGCATCCTCAGTTGGGCCAGTGTTAGTGAGAGCATGTTTAAATGTCCGACACTTACTAACATCAAGTCCTGTGATCACCACGTTGTTCTTTTTTGTGTATTTTTCCATGTCTTCTATTTTTTCTTCCAGTTCAGCTATTTTATTGTCTTTGCTGGTTATCAGATCTTTCAGTTGTCTTATTTCATCAACCAGATTGGCCTGTGAATCAATTTTTTTTGATAATTTTGATAGTTTTTCATTTATACTGTTTAGTGATTTTTTAAAGTCTTCCATTTCTGCTGAGTTGTTTTCCGCCGACTCTGGTGACTTTTGACCACCTTTTTTTGACTCAGGTGATTTTTGTCCACCTCTTTTCGGCATTACTTACAGAGTTTGTAGTCTAGTGGTAGCAGGTCTCTGGTTGATGGTTTGTTTACTGAACCACGTGGCTCTTCCACGAGGCTCACAGGCCTAATGATGGTGGTTGTGGCCCAGTGCCCAGATCAGCAGTTAGTTCAGAACTCACGGTCTCAGCAGAACTCACGGTCTCAGCAGCCCGCAGCAGTCCCCTGGCTCGCCCACGGCGCACGGCTCAGATCGAAGCCTCATGTGATGTCCACTGTTCACGGCGCTTGGATCAGCTCGAAGCCCCAGGTGGCGTCCACGGCTCACGGCTCTCGGATCAGCTCGAAGCCCCAGTTGGCGTCCACGGTTCACGGCTCTCGGATCAGCTCGAAGCCCCAGTTGGCGTCCACGGTTCACGGCGCTCGGATCAGCTCGAAGCCCCAGGTGGTGTCCACGGCTCACGGCGCTCGGATTAGCTCGAGGCCCCAGGTGGCGTCCACGGTTCACGGCGCTCGGATCAGTTTGAAGCCCCAGGTGGCGTCCACGGTTCACGGCCCACTCGTGGCTCTCGGATCAGTTTGAAGCCCCAGGTGGCGTCCACGGTTCACGGCCCACTCGTGGCTCTCGGATCAGCTCGAAGCCCCTTGTTGCGTTCACGGCTCACGGCCCCCTCGTTGCGCTCGGCAGCACATGGCTAGCGTTAGCTTGTAGTCTGAAGCCACCACTCCCAGCTTTGTTGTTTTCTTTCGCTGCAACAAAGCACCTCCGGCGTGCCGGCCCGCGTTTCTTCGTAACAACCAGCGTATTTTTCCGGTTTATTTGTTAACGAAGTCCGCAGCTCCGCAGCTACGGCACCCGGTTACGGTGACCTAGCTCGGTTAGCTTTTTTATATGTTAAGATGCTGGGAAGTTTTGTTTTTCATCTGCTTGTGTCTCTCAAGGAAAACATGTTTTTGTTGCCAGTAAGTGTTATACTGTACTTGCATTTACATCATACGATCTCAGGAGAAGCTGCTATCAAGAAAAACCTGGCAGTCTGCCTATAAAACCATGCTTTTTCTCAGAAACATAGGGTTATACTCTGTGGGTGGCAGCTAAGTCCATTTTAAAAGTTGAAACTGAAAACTGTTATTAGGAAATCAGTTTCAGTTTTTATGCTTTTCTACTTTAACGGCTTATAAGATTGTTGTGCTCACAGCAAGAGGTGTAATTTTACAGCTTCTATTGTAATACAAAATACTAAGTGAGTACACATTGCCACCTAGTGCAGTAAAATAAATGATGTTCTCACACAGACTAAAATAAGATTGTTAACCAGATGCAGTTATGGCGTGTTGGCCAGAATTATAGCTACATGTTTTTTGTCGTGACAATAAATAATAATAAAAACAAAAACAGTTAGAAACCACAACAATTTTGGAAATGAGGAGCTGAGACATTGGTTGCCTTTTCTTTCATTTATTTGTAATGATTAATGGGTTTGTCTATGTTCCCACCATGACATTTTTCTTAAAATTCCCATAATACAGTAGATCATTAACAAATTCATAATTTACTACGTACCTTGAAAGAAAAAGTTTTTCAAGTTTCACTGGCAACATTGCCAAGAATGTGTAGCAACTCGTATTGTATCATATTGTAGCCTATGGGGATTTTTGGTCAAGGTTTATGGATGTTTATCACTAACTAATGTTAAAGTACTGTTGGACCATGTGTGTGAGTTACCAGAGAGAGAAGAGCTGATTTGATCCTGCAGGTACAGCTGGGAGGCCGAGGTCATCAGTGACTGTCTGTGAGGGCCGATAAGCATGAATACAAACAATTCTCGCACTCTGCTCGGTGCAGATTCTCGTGATCGGGCTTCAATGCTATTCAGCTAAACTGCTCAGGGGGCCACTGTTACTGAAAGCCAAGAGCTCGGTGGCCAGAGATCCAGCAATGTCATTAATGAATCTTGTTTTTAAAGTTTTAAAATCTACTTTTATTTAAAAATGCACCCACTGGCGGACCGAACTGAGCTCACCATTGGGCCTGATTTGGCCCTCGGGCCGCCACTGGTGTAGAGCTTTCATGCATCTGTGTAAACCTGTGTGTGAAAGTCTGCCCTTGCTAGTAAAACCGGTTAAAATATATTCTCATGACTTTGAGTGTGGCTGCTTTCAGTAATTAAGATGAACAGTGGATATTTTTATCCAACATCATAGTACATACAATGCACAGTGCACATTGATTAAAATGAGCTTGCAAACATGTTTTTTTTTCTCCATACTACCCAACATAGAATAAACACAATTTTCTGTGCTCTGCTCTGTGACACTTGGGAGCTGTAGTTAAGTTTCAAGTATTTTTATTGTCTTAAAAATCTCATCAGAAACCCAAAACATAACTTTATGAATGAAATACATTCTAAAATATGTCTGAAATATGGCCAGAAGTTCTAGCAGGTCTACAGGGTACATGGATAACCAAACATTTTAGACATCGTTGACAAAATGTGTTCATTACACTCGTAAAATATATAGTTTTAGACATTCCTCTGAAACTACTGTTATTTTATTACTGACAAGAAAACAAGTGTCAAAATCTACAGGGGTAATTATCGTCAGGATTAGATCCTCCTGTGAGCTGAAGAGGAAAATCGGTGCTAACAAAGTCTACGTCTCTACTAAAGGGACTGATTCTAAGAAATAGTTCATTCTCAAGACCACAAGTACGACTTGTGCCGACTGCAAGTCAACAGGAGTGTTGAAAAGCGTTGAAAATATAAGAATTATTCTTGACTTGGGGAAAAAAATATCTCTGTCAACAAGTTTTCCAGTATCCCTAAGGTCTGTTTGCTTACAAATTAGATCCCACAGTCAGTTAAATTAAATGTGAGAATTTCATATATTTAAAAAAAACTTTCAAGCTTTTTTGTTTTTGCAAGTTTTATGTAATCTAACAATTTTTAAGCCTAAACTGTTCTTAGTTTACATGTAAGCCGTCTTTTATGAATTTAAGAAGAACATGTCCAATAAAAAAGCATTATACATATTTTTTATTATCTTACCACCTTCCTCGCGACATAAAAACTGGTATAGGAAGCTATAAAAAAAGTGGAGTGGATAAGGCCACCCAGGCAGAACACGAGAGAAGCTATTACAGACTTCCCAGAAAGTACAATAAAATGCTTTAAGTTAGCTTCTCTCTGGTCATTCCTGATCTGTTGCTATGGGAATGCTGGCAATATATTTTTTGACCCAAACATGAATGGACTCTGCATTTTCTGTAAGCTTGACCTCTGTCATTTGTTATTGTCAGTATTGCAGAGGTGTGTGTCTGGCTTTTTTCTTCTTGTCCACTTTACAGTACTTCATAATTGCTCTGTTTATGTTAACTGTTAACGGCCCATTGGGGAAAATGAATGTCCCCCTGGTGCAGACATTTACTGCTTTTCCAGACATTAGTGCATCTTTGCTTTGCTTCGACTCTATTTTCATATTCAATGTCAGAAAAAGGACTAATTCAAAAATCAATGTTTTCAAAAAGGTTGAGAGATCCTGATGATAGGGCTGCCTAGTCAATGGTGGTCTAATGCCTGCACAGAAATAAATTAAACATTTTACTATATTAAATATAATATTTCAAAGAAATCCCAAAAACTTCAGCACTGACATAATGCCTTTTTAATATGATTTTAGCATCTGCATGTGTGTCAAATATTTGCATGATAATTTCTAGAAAGTAATTTTTTTTATTGTTGTCTTTATAAACCTGTTTTATGAATGAACTGTGTGGAAAATTTTAAAATGTATGGGGTTGAGCGGTAGCACTTCTTTTTCAGTTTAGTTACTGATCAGTGTACTTTAATGCCCTTATAGTGCAATATTTGTCTGATAGGATTGGACCAACAATTTTCTCATGGTTCATTGATAAAAATTATAATTTTTCACACTGTGTTTTTCATTTGATGTTTTGTCCTTTCAAAAACATCTAACATTCACAAGAAATTGAACAAAAATACCCACATACTTTCTAAATCGTTCACGTTTTTCCAGTTAAAAAACATAAAAAAGAACATGGGATTGGGTTTCTAGTATAAAAACAGGCAAGTCATGCTGTCAGTCCACTTCATTCGATCAGAGAAAAGCGTCTTGCCCCTTGATGTTGCGCTCTTCTTGAGAACCTGGGGAGAATGCATCAGTACTCCCAGATGCACGATGCATCGAGAGATGCACCATCACACATAAGCGTGCCTCCCTGGTCGCCACGAAGATACTTGCCATTGGAGCCCTTGATGGCGATGCGTCCATGTTCTGGAAACTCAAGAAAAAAGTCCTCTGACTTTTCTCCGTCTGAATTCGCAAAGCCACTGCTTGAGACGTACCAAAACTTCCCATTCACGCCTGTAGACAGAAATCAGTTGGTTATATTTGAATTATTTGTTCCAGTAAAGTCAAATAAAAGGTACCATATTTTCCGGCATATACCGTATTTTCCGGCCTATAAGTTGCAGTAAAAAACAACTAATTTTCATGTCCTGCGACTTATAGGGCAAAGCAACATACAGTATTTATGGATTCCCCATATTTTTAGACCAATTTTTGGCTGAGATATGACCGTTTCCATTCATTCTGACAAAAAAAATGGAGCAGTACCACTTTCGGCCGCTAGGGTCCACCGACCGTTCCCAGCTCATGTGTCCGAAAAAAGCCTCCTCTGCTCGGACTCACTCTGTCGCAGCCCGGCCTCCTGCTCTCTGGAGGTCTGAACTAATGTTTGTTAGCAAAATAGCTCAAGAACCACACGACAGATTTTGATGAAACTTACAGAAAGTAATCACTGGATGGATATTAACAACTGATTAGCTGTAGGAGATGTTTAAGCTAAAATTCCATTTATTTATCATTTATTTTCGCAGCGCGCACGACCGTTTGGAATACGTCAAAGCGAAACAATTTAAATCCAGCAGATTTTACCATTACGTGAATTTATTAAGGAACGGTTAAGCTCAGAAACACTTTTGCTATAATGTCAGCGAACAAATATATATTTTTAAGTGTTTATCTTGCTAAATTTTAAAGAAAATGCATCGGTCCCACCCGTGCGCGCGCACGTAGCGAAACTACTTTTTTAATTCAGCTGATTTGACAATTACGTGCATTTATTAAGGAGCGGTTAAGCTAAGACACATCTTTGCTATACTTTTCAGCAAACAAATAATTGTTTTTACCGTGTTAATCTTGTTAAAGTCTTTCCGTGCACGCTCCTGTGGCCGCCATATGCAACAGGTCGGTGACGCATAACATACGCGACGCGTCAGCAGTGAGTGACGCATAATAGATGCGACGTATGCGGAGGTGTGTATAATATATAAATATTTGTGTTAAATAAAAGTCCACGAGAATAAATATACAGGTAGTCCCCAACTTACGAGCAAGTTCCGTTACTACGACTATCTCCTAAGACGAAAATCTCGTATGTCGGGGACTGCCTTTATTTACCGCGCGAGCCGCCACTGATACACGTACATGCACAGTAATGAACAGTTACCAAGTTAACAAGCACTTCGCCTATCCTAACACAGCAATTTTTAATAAAATATCCATAAACAATAAAAAAATTATTTCTTTGAGCTGCAGCTTGTCTCGTCTGTTTGCATCTGAGCTCTTGCACGTCCGAGCTCCGCAGCTTCGTGCCAGCTCCACGCGGTCCAAACTGTTTACAGGAAGGACTGTTAGTATGTAATTCATACATTTGGAGCCAGAAAAAGAGTTTAATAACTTACCGAAAGCCGTTTCTCCGCGGTGTTCGTGCATCCAAACAAGCTGCGCATGTTAGCTGTTGTTAGCCACCGCCATTAGGCCTGCGCTATGTGTTAGCCCATCCAAAACTGGTTCTGAGGTGAGACAAAGACACAGGCTGGTGTTACACACAGAACATGGAATTAAATATTATAAGTTTAATAACAGGTTCTCTCTCCCTTTTGGAGGAACCTGTATGTTTGAAACTAAATACTCACTCCTGTGTTGACAAAATGGGAAAAAAAGAGAAACTGAGCTACACGTCAAACTGACAGATTCCAGGACGCAATATTTAAGGAAAAAAATTTTTTTCAATGAGAGTTGGGAGGAACAGTGAAAAGGCGTAAGAGAGAAGGAGACAAGCAAATTCTGTGAAAAAGAAAACATGCCACAGCTGAAATAGAAAAAGTCATCGTTCTCCAACCAGACACGTCTCAAACCCTGTTCCAACACCATTTTACAGTTTATTTTCCCCATCGGTTAAAAATAGGATGTGCAACTTGGAAAAATATTAGTTTGCAGCCAGGCAGGGAGACAGAAAAGGCCAAAAGGTCAAAGGCGAACAAAGCCTTCCAAACCACAGCATTAATCATACTTTACCTGTTCCTGTACGGAACAAATCCTGAGGCATGCTGCGAGTTTTGCCAAAACCTATAAAGGAATATCTTTTTCATTAGGATGGAACAGATACGATCTTAATGTGCACATTTTAGTGGTATTAGTGGCACAGTGAGGATCACTACTTAAGATTTTTTTAAATGTTCATTTTATCATTCAACAGTCTTTGCTGTGAGAACCCACTCTAAATGGTTGTCTACTGTCTCATGGGGTGTTGACTCTGTCCTATCAGCAACTACCATATTTTCTGACATATAAGTTGCAGGGTTTTTTTTGCATAGATTTGTTAGTCCTGCGACTTACATATTATTTTTTTCCATATTCATAACATAATTTTTGACTGGCTTTAAATTTTGAAGAACGGCAGCAACAAGTCCTTCCATGCGTGCTCGCTTCACTCAGCTGGTGCAGGAACGCTGGAGAGCTAGCAGCTCCGGCTGTGATGTATGGATGGATGGATGTATAGATGTATGGATGGATGTACAGATGGATGGATGGATGCTGCCCAGGCGAAATGCAGCTGTTTTGACCATTAAAGTGCATTTATTAAGGAAAAGTTCAACTGAGGCACACCTTTGCTATACAGGTAGTCCCCGACTTACGAGCGCTCTTACATACGAGGTCCCGGACTTACGAGCTGGCGAAAGAGAAGTAAATTTGTAAAAAATACAGCACTTTTTTGTGTTTTTAGATGAAAGTGTGTTAGCTAACCGTTTGGAAACACGTTTCCGACCATGTTTATGAACTAATATGAACGTTTTTGATGAAAAACGAGTGTTTGTAGTAGCGCTAGCATAAATGTTCCAACTTACGAGCGAAAATCCGGACTTACGAGAACACGTGCTTCGTGTTCCAACTTACGAATTTTCGTGTTACGAGCAACTCGCAGGAACGGAACTCGCTCGTAAGTCGGGGACTACCTGTAATGTCGAGCAAACAATTGTTTTTAAGTGTTAATCTTGTTAAATTTTGAAGAACTGCAGCAGCAAGTCCTCCCGTGCGTGCTTGCTTCACTCAGCTGGTGCAGGCGGAGGAACGCTGGAGAGCTAGCAGCTCCGGCTGTGATGGATGGATGGATGTTGCCGCACCACCCAGGTGAAATTAAGCTGTTTTGACATTGCATAATAAATGAGACTTATATGCCAAGAAATATGTCCACTCTCTATACCTCAGAGTAAAAGTTTCAGCACTACTCTGAACATTGCAGGTCTTTGATGGCTCTGCAGCCACTGGAATCAGACTTGATGGACACTTTGTGGAGTGGTCCTTCAAGAATCATGTGTCCAGATCAAGGAGACCACATGAAGACACAACAGATGCTTTGGACCAAACATCTATAAAGACTCCCTGAGGATTCAAAGGACAGTTACTCCCTCTGTGAGGTATCGCCCCTTTCATAAGACAGCTCAGTCCGGGCCTGATGCGTGTCCAGTCCTCCAACGAGCATTCAGAAACAACACGAAGGCGGATTGGCGAGTAAATTTTACTCGCCTCTGATGCGCCCCTGATACGCGAGCAGAGCTAGTGTCAGGCCCGGATCTGTCGATTTGTGAAAGGTGTGGAGGTGCTGCGGCTTCAAACTGATTTGAATAATGACGTACTCTCCCACGTACTCTCCCGGCGCCCACTGTCGCGCTCTATTTAAATGTGTAAATCAATCAATCAATCAAACTTTATTTCAGACACAAAAAAGGTCCATAAAAATACATTAAAAATCCATAAACAAGAACATGACATTTGTATTTCGCTTGCGCATCACTCGCTATTCTTTGCCGAATCTTTTTCTTTTTTTATTGATCATCACGGAAATGGCTAATTGGGGTGATGCCGAGACCCGTGTACTCCTGTCTCTGCACGCAGAGGAGGAAATTAATATTAAATATCCCTTACCGGTTTGTTTACAGACACCTCTGCGGTCCCACTTTAAACACGCAGCCCCCACGTCCTCTGAGCTGCAGATTTTCACTACGCCGCTTTTCAACCCGCGCTGCAAATCGTTTTGTGTATGCTCCATTGAGGGTGGGCCGTGGCCGGATTCAACTTTGTTTTATGAATGACACGGGGAGGATTAAAGCCGGACTGGTCTGTGCGGCAATTGCGCAGATTTGACTTATGAAAGGGGCTCAACCAACGTGTTTGCTTTTACACATCAAGTGGAACACTAACTGCACATCACTAGCTGCTGCTCACTGTGGTCATTCAGGCATTTACACATTCACCATCATAAACAGCTGGAACAGTGAAGCACTCCGTAGATAAAAGTATTTGCTTTCATTTTTTAATTAGTTTGTAAGAACTTCCTTCTCTACTGGCTGGATAAGGAGTTAAAGAAGCCCAAACTCAATAAACCAGTCTACTTTACACTGCTCATGTAAACTGAAGAGAGCATCAACAGACAGCAACAAAAAGTATTCTTCCACCTCAGCAGTGGAAATATTGTTTTGAGTGTTCCCTTTCAGTCAAGTTCTCTCGGTGCAACATACTTGCTATGGGAATTGCGCCCCCGCACGATTACCTGAAGGAATACATTCACGCCTTTACGGCTAGGGTGTCAACGTCGCACCAGAGGCCCCGCCCTCTGGGTATTTAAGCGGCTGATGCCCATCCATCTTTCTCTTTTTTGCCCTTCACCTCGCTTAAACCTGAACTACCTCTCTTCGCGGGACTTCTCTGTTGCTTCATCGCTCAACCAGAGGTGAGCTTGCTCCCTACACAGAGCGTACAGAGAATTATTCCTGCGTACTGCTGGACTAGCGAAAGCTAGTCCGGCACATTTTCTCTTAACCCCGAAGTATTTTCTTCTCCTCTCTCCACAGACTGCTTCGCTCGACGGCGCTAACTGCGTCACAACCGCTACCCCTGCTAATTCGTAGCGAGCTAGCCAGCGAAAGCGACGCGACGGAGGAGACATCTCAAATTAAAAGAAAAAGGATTCTGGAAGGACTCGCTCGCCTTATCTCGGACATGCCTCCGGAGAAAGGAAAGCGAAAGACAAGACTTCCAAGGAAAACCAGTAGGACAGCGAGCCTAACTTCGCGCGCCTGTCCTAGCGGATGCGGTTTCTCCCTCGCAGCGACGGACACCCATGAGGCCTGTCCCGTCTGCTTGGGAATGTTGCATGCAAAAACAGCACTGGATGTGCCCGACTTTTGCCCACACTGCAGCCAGATGCTGGAGGCGGTGCTGTGGCATCGGGTTGACCTCGTCGCCAAGGCCATGGGCGCCCCAGCAGTGCCAGCGGATGCGGAAACCACCGAGCCCCTCACTCCCACACCGGAGCTCGAGAACATGGCTCTACACGACAGCACACGAGTCGAATGGGGTGACAACCCTGACGTGCTGGCTCCTATGGTGGACTTAATAGTCGAATTCGACACAGGCGAATTTTCCGCGGAGGACGCGGACATCGAATTCGAGGAACAGGGAGAAGACCTCTCCCAAACCCGGTAACTGTGCTCCTGGAAACTGACTTTTCCATCCCTGCTCTGTTCGACCTGTGCCACAGAGCAGCGGACGCGCTGCACATCCCATGGCCAGAGCCTCCGCCTCGTCAACAGGTCACGAGGCTGGCAGGAAACTATTTTTACTCAAAGCAGCAGGCCGCCACGAGGCAAAGGATGCCCGTGTTCCCGGACTTCCTCACAGAACTAACTCGCACCTGGCCTCAGCCCAGAGCTCCCATGCTCTTACCACTCTACAGTTCCTCGACGTGGACGGGATGGATGAGGTGGGAATAGCCAACGTGCCTCAAATTGAGGACACACTGGCGTCTCACCTGGCTCCCAAGTCATCCGGGAAAAAAACAACTCAATAATAATAATAATAATAATGAATTCAATTTATAACGCACTTTTCATTAGTGAAAATCTCAAAGTGCTACACACATTGAATGCTACACACATTCATACACCAGTAGCGGCAGACTACCATGCAAGGTGCTTTCCAGTCCTACACTTCCCAGCAAAGCTTGTCGAGCTTCAACTTCTCTGCTCGAGAAATGCTGCAGAGCTCAGGGACTTACGGCGCGCGCCATGAACGCGTCCGCATTAATGCAGGCTTACCTGGCTGAAAAGCTGCAACAGCTCCAGGTAACGACGGACAAGCAAGCTGCCTCTGACTTGCTGGATGAAGCCCGCAGGGCAACAGACTTTGTGCTCCGCATGATGGTGACAGCCGCTGTTGCTCAAGGCAGAGGCATGGCGGAAGTGGTCATCGCGATACGCCATCTGTGGATGACTTTACAGGTAGTCCCCGACTTACGAGCGAGTTCCGTCACTAGGGGGCGCTCGTATGTCAAAAATTC
>JBBPBX010021681.1:0-16601 GCA_038048925.1 Garcialebias charrua | reverse complement strand
ATTCAACTTATTCCTTCATCTTTAAAAACTGTGTTAGGATAGGCTAAGTGCTTGGTGACTGTCCAGTACTGTACATGTATTCATTTATATAAAAAAATATATATATATATTTTTATTTTTTAATGAGATGCATGCTCGTAAGTCCGGGACCTCGTAAGTCAGAGCGCTCGTAAGTCGGGGACTACCTGTAACTGATCTCCCCGAGGGACAAAAGGTGCCTTTTCTCCACCACTCGATAGAGCCGACGGGATTGTTTGGGAAAGTTTTGGATCAAATTCAGACCAACCTGGACCAAAGGCGCAAACAGGCTGAAGCTCTCCGGGTGGGCATTCCCAGGAGAAGCTTCGCCCTCCCCCAGGGAGTCTGCTGGAGGCAGACCTGCGCAGCCTCGACACCGCTCGGCAACACGTGCCCCACCGCAGAAGCGGTCGGCGTACGAGGATGAGCATCGGCAGAGACCACCGCCGGGCCCACCTTGCACCGAGCACGCATGGAGCAAAAACAGGTTTGTCCCCCGCCAGGCGGTCAGATACAGGGCCTCCTCGGCGAACCGGGACACCAGACAAAAGTGTGCCTGATGAACCAGGTTCACGTCTTGACTTTACACGATCACTCGCCCACGTGGTACCGGGAATGATCTTTTCATGTCCAGACATTATTTGTAGCATGGTACAAAAAGCTGGTAACTCTGTTGCATGCACAAATCATGTTTTTCCTGCTGTGAGTGACATAAAATCAAACATGTCGTTACACTTAAGCACGAATAAAGCTAAAAAAACAGCCCCTCTCTGTTTTATTGACTCTAAAAAAAACAAAAAAAACAACAACAACAAAACAAGTAACATCAGCAGAACAGGTCCCTCTGGCCTGCCAGCCGTCATAAAGGGAGGGGGCCGTCTTCCCCCCCTCCCTCATGGCTCACGGTATGTTAGCCTAATCAATGAGCCCCGACAGGGTGCCTCTGCTCCGTCTGTAGCGGACAGGCACAGAGGCGTCTGCAAGCAGGCCCCCCCACCTCTCATGGAGACAGGTGAGGGGGGTCATGTGCTCCAACCCCTGCTCCATTGTGAATGACGGGGCGGTCAATACACTAACCAAGCAAACGCGTGACATGTCCGCGCCTCAGGGAGGTGCGCAGACAGAATCTAACGACAGGGGGCCACGTCAGATGCCCACAGGCAACCATAAGCTTCACATGTTCACAAAAGCAATTGTGTTCAAACTGCTGTGTGTGTAAACAAATCAGGGTTGAATCAGATTCCTCTTCCTGTTATTCGAAGGGAACTAGGCTCTCTATCACCAAACAATTTAAAGTCTGCCAAGCATAAAGAATCATCTCCACGTTCTCACGTTGCAGCTGTCCCTTTATCATTAATGAGTGACATGCAATGTCCAAGCAGTGATCCGGCAGCACGTGACCTTTCTCACTATGCTAGTTCAGCTCTGCTCTTAAACAATATTCCCCCAACGGGTGAAACACAGACCCTGGCCGGTTTGTCTGGTTCCAACGCTCTGTTAAGGTCGAGGACCAGTAAACTGGACCTATCCGGGAAACAGATTGGGGTCAGAAGATCTGCTCGTTTACAAAACTCGCAGCTTCTCAGTACCATGACCCCAAACAAGGAGAGAGAAAACAGACATTCTGCTCTACTTCTGTCTAATAAGGACGACAGTTTGCATCTGCCCTCGATCACTCTCGATCAGAGCAACCTGGTAGCACACAGACAAAAAGGCCTTCTCCCCAACTTGGTTGACCCCCAGGGGGTCCCAGCTTCCAGGGCCCCTGGAAGGGAACTAGATACACCAACTGCTCTTCTTCAGGGTCAAACTATGTCACCAGAAGAAGTAGTCTCGCCGCTTAGGCTGAGATTTGTTAAAAATTTCAGCTTGTTGGCAGAAAATAACAAGCTGATGGCATCAGGCCTGCCGGAAAATGTGGTAAAAACCATCCAAAATGCCCATGCTGTGTCAACACAGTCTCTCTATGCACAGAAGTGGCATATTTTTGAAGCTTGGTGCACAGAAAAAAATATTATTTCTTACTCATGCGACCTGGCTCAGCTTCTGACTTTCCTTCAGGACTTACTGGAAAAAGGTCGTTCTTTCTCAACGATTAAAGTGTTCCTATCAGCTATTTCAGCCTGTCACGAAGGCTGGAGACACAGGACACCTGGTGCGCATCCAATCATAATAAGATTTATGAAGGGCGTACCAAGAATGAAACCACCCAGCAGGATCCTGACCCCTGGTTGGGATCTTAGCCTGGTCTTAGGGGCTCTCTGTGATCCTCCATTCGAGCCACTGAGCGAGGTTAAGATAGATTTATTATCTTATAAAACCGCTCTACTCTAGGCCCTTTGCTCAGCGAAACGCGTGGGTGACCTCCATGCATTGTCTGTACATCCAATGTGTACCAGATTCGCCCCTGACGGGTCAAAGGTCACCCTAAGGCCTAATCCCGCATACATTCCCAAGGTCTTGACTTTGAACCATAGGAGTCTGGACTTTGATCTCTCCTCCTTCCCACCTGCTCCTGTCCTCACTCAGGAACAGGAAAGGCTGAAGGCTCTCTGCCCCATGAGAGCTTTACGCACTTACATGCAGAGAACAGCCGAATGGAGAAAAACAAATCAACTGTTCGTGTGCTTTGCAGCACCTGCTACCGGAAAGGCCCTATCAAAACAACGCCTCTCACATTGGGTGACTGAGGCCATTAAAAGGGCGTACAGTAGCAAAGATCAACAGGTGCCCTCTGGAGTGCACGCTCACTCGACTAGGGGCTTGGCCACTTCGTGGTCACTGTTCAAGGGTGTACCAGTTGCAGACATTTGTGCTGCTGCGAACTGGAGCTCATTAAACACTTTTGCAAAGCATTACAGTTTGGATGTTACTGCGTGTGATGTCACTCAGGCTGTTCTTTCTAACACACAGTAGAAAGTAGCCTTGAGATGCCTGCTGGTCAAGGGCAGACGTTCACACTAGCATGCATTTTACTGAGCATTTCAAGGGCGTGAATGAATTACGTTCCCATAGCAAGTATGTTGCACCGAGAGAACTTGACTGAAAGGGAACTGAAAGTTATGCACCATAACTCATGTTCCCTGAAGGAAGGGAACGAGGTGCAACATATCTGGCCCTTTTCAATGCTGAAAGCTCGGTGAAGTGCAATTTTGGAGAAAGATGGATGGGCGTCAGCCGCTTAAATACCCAGAGGGCAGGGCCTCTGGCGCGACGTTGACGCCCTAACCATAAAGGCGTGGATGTATTCCTTCAGGTAATCACGCGGGGGTGCAATTCCAATAGCAAGTATGTTGCACCTCGTTCCCTTCCTTCAGGGAACATGAGTTATAGTGCATAATTTTCAGTTTTAAAGGGTCCAGGAAAAGTGTTCACCTTACTCAGCCAATGAGCACCCTCACATTTATAGACTATTTATTTTTATTCCTTCTTTTCCCACTAGAAAGCCCTCAGTGGGCCAAAGAAAAAAAAAGCTGTGATGTGTATTTCTGAGCTGTTGATTTTAAACTTAACACTTTTGAACTGAACTTCTTGTTTGTGAAAAAACATTTAGAAGCAACATTTTAGAGACACAATATAAAAATGCTCTTTTCAACTGAAGAAAAGTGAAATAATGTACAAGTATTTATAATTTGATATACATGTAATTTTCTTTTGCAGGAGATCATTTTAGGCATCTCCATTCAGCTGGTGGACCAACCAGCAGCTCAACACTGAGTCCACGGTCCATCACCAGGATGAGAGGAGAGGGACATCAACATGGACTTCACTGTGGGAGCTGGACCTGATCCTGGGACACAGCGTTGATCCTGAACAGGTTTCTCGGGGTACTGATTAAAACCTCAGCCATGGTGATTAAAGTGTCAGAGTCGTAAAATGCAGTGAATAAACTGCTAGCACTGAACACAAAGACACACACAGATCAGTGGACAACATGGATGACAGAGCGTGAAGTAAAGCTTGTGTCGTGACGAGGAACAATGACTTCAGTAGAAGAGGACGTGAAGAACGGCAGATCTCTGATTAAGTGATTATATTGTCAAATTAAAAAATATATATCTTCATTGCAGAATAGAGCATTTCAGAACACACTGTGCTTTTTAGCTGCACATTAGTTCCTTTTCCAAAGTCACCGTGGTGCATGAAGGACTCTTTTGTGTAAAGTTGACACTTAAGGAACTCAAACAGCACTTTGTCTGCTGGATGAGCCTTTTGCTCTTTGATTACAAGGCTGGCAGCACACTCCCCCTCAGAGTCACATTACAACGTTTAGTGAAAGTGAGTTTAGAGATAAAAGGCCATAAACATTTTGATCAAATGTTCCCAGATTGTTATAATTTTATTAGATCAAAAACAGCAAAAACGATTTGATGTTTACTGTGACAACAGCAGGGTATGTGTAATCCATTATATCTACACTCAAAAACAAAGCAGGGACAGTATATTTAAATTTAGTTAGATAGACATGCATTTAAACTTTCAATGTCTTCCTCTGGGGGAGGCTGAATTTTAACGAGAAATGGGAATTTCTTGGTTTCCATAAATGTAAATGATGTAGTGTGCATGCTGTAAATCTCACTATCGCTAGTAATAATAACTATAAGTTCTGATTTCAGACAATTTGAAGTGGACTTCTGCTTTACGCTTATGAACAATTCACACTTGTTGCAGATAGGTTTTTGACAGTGTCATGCAGTCAAGGTGAGGCAGGTGAGGCAGTGTCTCTCCTGCCATCATGACAAGTAAAATACTGACAATGATAAGAGAAAATATATTTGACCACTTGACTGTTCTATAAAACTGTTTTATAAAACTGTTTTGTACTTTTAAATTGTTTTCTGAATTATTTCAACACTTCAGTGGTCAAAATCGCAGAACAACGCTGGGTGAGGCAGTGTAGTGCTCTGGTTCACCTCTAGGGGCGCTGTGTCATATATGAAGTAGGCAGTTGGTGCATGTCCATTGCTGTTTCTCTTTATATCGCCAATATACTGTACATATTTGATTACATATGTGTTACACATGTTGATGTTCTACAGTCGATCTAATATATTGAATGAATGTGTGACATATTTCTTCTTTCTAATCAGTCTTAAATGCACAGTGAAATACACAGGGTGAGGCAGAAAGTACTGTGCCTCACCAACAGGGGGCAGTGCTGCCCCAGAGTTACAATGAAGCAGGTGCAGTTTCTGTGCGTTCTTTTGTTACACAGAGGGGCAACAGAGGGTATAGCAAATGGTATACGCATTTAAATTTGTTAAGACAAAATGGAAGATCATATCTCAAAACTAAAGGATTTTTCTAAACTCTATTTTCAGTGGAAAAGTCAAAGTCAACTTTATTATCAAAACTGCAATATGTACAGGACATACACAGGATTTAAATTGCATTTAAATTGCATTTAGAAACAGAAGGTATTAGAGACTCCTCCTTGGTGATTATCTCCATTGAAGCAGCCAGACTTTTAAAAATGAAGGCAAGCCACGATGAGTTTTATAACAGAGTACTGTAATAGAGATATTTGTGGAGAAGGATAGGCACATGGACGTCATCTTAAAATAAAGGTAAGATAATACAGAATTTTTTTTACATTTATTTAACAATAAAGGATCCTCCCCTCCAAAAAATAATTTGACCTTACATTAAATATTTAGTTTTTCTTGCCATCATTGTTGAACAGTATGGAGTTTATTAAAATATAATTTTTAAAAATAAAAAGGGCTAAATTGAAATATAAGCTTCTATTCTGGCTTCATATATGTGAGCACAGGATTCCAGACAAGTCAGTGCCTCACCTGTCACAAACCTCACCGCACATCACTGGTTTTTGAAGGGTCTCAGTTAGGATGAACTAGTCCTAACCCATCAACATGTTTTGCGAGGACCCAAATTCAAAGCAGATTGTGCCATGTTAAAACAAGTCCAGTCTTCAAAAATTCAAAGCACACACTATTAAATAAACATTTAAGCAGAAATATTAAGAAATTTTTGCCAGAAGTGCTACAGTTTGCTGCTGCCACCTCTATTTGTGCTTATAAATAAATGTACATTTCCATGTGAATAACAGTAAATTGGTAAACTAACTGTGGAGTAAAAGCTCCATACTGTATAGTGTTTGGTGCAAAATAAAAGTTTGGAGATTGGAGGGGTTTTAACATTTTGATCTTGGCTTTGGTCAGACAATTAAACTCAGTTTCTTCATACTGACGCTGTTCAAAGAGCTATCTACAACAGGTAAGATATTATTTGTTCATATCCTGTCACAGAACCAAACTTGAACATATCTGTGAAAATATAATTTCAACTACATGTAATTATTTTTTTTACCTCTGTTTTTTAAGACCTTAAGACCTGGATTATCTTGGCATCAAGCTGTTATTTTACAGTTTTGCTCACTAAACAAAGCCACTGCTAATGATAATGGAATTTGTAGGCCATAAAAGCTAAATCTGTGGGCTGAGAAACACCCAGCTATAGATTCTCAAATCTCAACGTGTTCTTTAAGGTTTTCACAGCCACATATGAACAACTAAACACTCAATAAAAGAGCTTTAACCAACGGTTGGTTAACTAATGTTTTGATATTGATATAATTGATTTAAGGTAATCAAATCGGAGTATGCTGAGCAACAACAACAAACCCTCCATGTACAGTAAATTATTTTTATTGTTTAGACAGTTATCTCAGAGTATCCATCCTCCTACTGATCAGTGTCCCACTTGTCCATGTTCAACCTGCACAACGCAACAACCACCACCAAACACGGAAGCATGACATGAGGTCTGTGTACAAAGAGGTGTGTGTGGGCGAGTGTGTGTGAGCAGATACAGCAGATGAGCAGCCACCACATAGCAAATAACAGAAGGAGACAAAAAGCCAGGTAAACAGCGGGAGAATCTTTACCTGACGCATCAAAACTGAAAGACATGCTAAGTGGCCGAATTACTGTGAAGAGAAACAGCCAGGGCATGGGACGGTTACTGCTGGTGGGTTAGGGGACAAGTTAAGGCAAGGCTTAAAACACAAAGTAAAACTATCTGCATGTACGTGGCAAATAATGCTGGGAAACATTGTGTCTGCTCTCACATCACAAAGACCTTGTGTCTTCTGTGATGCTGTTTCAAATGAGCCACAGAGTTTACAGTCGTTCAACTACGGAACATTTTTACGGCTACAGGTAGTCCTCGGGTTACAACGGTCTCGAGTTACGACGTTTCGTGGTTACGTCACACATCTCCCATTAAAAAAAACGTTTTTTTTTTTTTACATTTTTATTTTGAAAAGCCGAGTTCCTTCCGGTTTTGACGGCAGAAGCAGTAGCTTGACGGCAGAAATGTAAACACTCTGGACCGCGCGAAGTACAGGCAGCCTTCGATCTTGGAGGAGCAACGAGCTAACATGTAATGTAATGGCAGTCGTCTCCCGATCGGAAAGTTGGCGGTTCGACTCCCGGGACCCGCACTATGTGTCGTTGTGTCCTTGGGCAAGACACTTAACCCTGAGTTGCTCCCGGTAGGACTGGAAAGCACCTTGCATGGTAGTCTGCCGCCACCGGTTTATGAATGTGTGTAGCATTCAATATATGTGTAGCACTTTGAGATTTTCAGTAATGAAAAGTGCGTTATAAATTGAATTAATTATTATTATAACATGCTAACAGACGGAGGAAGGCTTCACCAGCTCCCAGTAGGAAAATAACCTTTTTTCCTTCATTATGGCTCCAAATGTATGTGTGTTTTGATAATTATGTAGGGTACTGTGTTAGGATAGGCTAAGTGCTTGGTAAAATACAGTATTGTACATACATAAGGTGCAGTTTGTACGTATGTTCCGACTTACGCCGAAATTCGGGTTACGCCGCCGGCCGTGTAGGAACGGAACTCCGTCGTAAGTCGAGGACTACCTGTATTTGGCTGAATTCATGGCAGCTGCGTCAACAAACCAGCCGGCACTTTTTCTCCATTACTGATGTGATTCTAATGCAAAATCTCTTATTAATGCAGTTTTTATTATGAGCAGTCAGTCAGTAGATTCACACCATCTACCAACAAAAACTACACTCCAGAGGTAATGACTATAAATGTCTGTAAATAACCAGTGACAGTGTAAAAGTTCATAATAAAACATTAATTTGAATGTTATTGTAATATGGTTGAACTTCACTTTTCACAGGCCTCTCCTGACTCGAGGTTCACTTATCACTGACATTATGTGCTTTCAAAACAGTTATAAGGACTTTACTACGAAGTGTTTATTGGGCTTTATTTATTTGCCTTTGAACCACCGGGGAATGCAGTGATCTATGGAGGGTGCAATGTTACAAATTTAAATAAATACGCATCATGAAATAAATAAATGTACCAATAAATGCCCTATTCAATAAGTAAATATATAATTCAATTATTCATTTGGCACATTTATTTATTTAATGGTACATTTATATATTTAATTAGACATTTACATTTATTTATTTCATGATATGTTTGTTTATTTATTTAATTTTGTCACATTCCACCCTTAATTAATTAATTGTGTATTTAATAGTTTAATTGTATGTTTAATGATTTAATGATGTATTGAATAATTAGATGATACATTTAATTATTGTATGGGGCATTTATTGGAACTTTTATTTATTTCATGGTCATTTATTTATTTCATGATGTATTTATTTAATTTTGCCACATTCCACCCTCCATACATGGGAGCCATGAAATAAATACAGTACATACATAGTGAAATAATGAAATGTATTTTTATATAAAAAAAAATATTGAAAATGATATTTAATTATTTTATGTCATTATTTAAAAGATACTTTTGTGTGGGGAGTGGTGGCGCAGAAGTTAGAGAAGGTGGGTCTGTGATCGGAAGATCGACAATTCAACTCCCGGTACCGACAACATCAAAAATGTTGGTGGGAAAGGTGAAGTATCCACACCTGCCCTCACCCTCATTCACCCCACTCTGGGCCCTTGAGCAAGGCCCTTAACCCCCACCATCTGCTCCTCTGGGTGCCCTAGATGGCAGCTCTCCACTCCACACGGAGGGCTGTGGTAGCTCGGTGGTCTGTGGTTGTGTCAGGAAGGACATCCGGCGTAAAAATAACTGCCAAGTCTTAAAAGGGACCAAAGATGCAAAATTCACTTTTTAATGTTTTTTAACTCTACTTTGGGTATTTACTTCTTAAAAAAACAGTCCTAGGGCCAAAGAAATGCACCCAGTGGTATATTTACTCTAAGTAGATTTATTTTTCTGGGATATAAATGTCTCGTTTTCAAATCCTGCGGTTTGTGACGTCACAAGCTGCAGGACAATCCCCCCCACCTTGAATCCAGCCCCTCACCTAGCAACCCCTGGTTAGGCTCAACCCACTTCAGTATAAAAGACGTGACGGTTGTTTTTCCTGATTTCATCTCATCTTTTGTTTAAATGTTCTTAATTTCATGTGTACAGCACTTTGTTGCAGCTGTGGTTGTTTTAAATGGCTTTATAAATAAAGTATAATTGTTATTTTTACGTTTTAGTTCAATTTTTAGCGTATTAGCGATCGCTCCCAACGAGCAGCCGGCAGAAATAAAACGAGCAGACCGCCGGCGAAGGGACCATCTGCGGGCGTGAGCTGCTGGGAACTGCTGGCTTTTGAGGACCGAGGGTCCGGTCAGAGGTTGCCTCATACGGATAAATTAACTGGAAACACTCGGTGAACTTTGTGTATGTGTCTGGACTGGAGCAGCGATCGCTCCCAAAGCGCCGCATGCAATGAGCGGACCTAAAAGGGCAGAGGAGAAAGAGCTATCATTAGCCTCGGATGCTAAAAGGAGCAGCTAATGGCGGTGCGCGCAGATGGCTTTCGGTAAGTTATCTTAAGCTAGCACTAACAGTAAGTCAAATGAGTAATAAAAAAAGAGCTAATTTTAAAACAACAACATATTAGAGATACTGGCTGTTACAGAGGGCGGAGTTAATGTAAACAGATTTTTGAAGGGCGTGGCCTTCAGAGCTCATTATCATAAACAGCCTGTTCAGAACGGAAATGAGAAAAGGCAGAACTAAAAAGGGGATATTTCATTATCTAAGAATTATTTTGTGCATTAAATTGAATGAACATGGTCTGGATAGCCCACAGACATACCATAAAAATTTATAAAACCAATATGTGGTCTCCTTAAATAAAATCACTCGGCTGCTGAAAGTAAGATACTGACTGCTCATAAGAACTTCATTTAATTTTTAAAAAGTGCCTTTTTACAAAGTATATTCACAATTTCAGGCTTGTTTTCCGTTTTACAACCAAAAACAGAAAAAAGTAGACGTGCAGGTCTTGTTCTAGTAATGTTTTACAACTTTTATTTTCCCACAGACCTCAGATACATTTCAATCAACATGAACGCCAGCACTTATTTTCACAATTCCTTTGGGTGCAGCCAAACATGACCCTTCTAGACAAACTGATAAAACCGTATGTCTCATAGGCTGCATAAAAGAGTGGACGCAGTAACCATGAATTCAGCTTCAGTGTAAAAGAAATGCAGACGCAGCATTATTTTCTAACTCCTGCAAACAATACAGTCAACAAAACACAGCCATCAGCAGCAGTGTTCATATAAATGGTTAGGTACTGCAGCAGAAAGCAGAGGCACAGCTAGTGGTGTAGTAAAGCTGAAATCAAGTGAAGCGGCCACACAGTTCTGTGATCAGTTTAACGTTTACAATGAAATATGACTACGTGTGCTTTATGTAACATTATAAATTCAAAAATAAAACCTAAACGAAGAGTGTTCTTACCCATCTTTCCCCTGCGGATCATGTCAGGTGACACGGGGCGAAGCTTCCTTTCAGCCTTGATCTCTTCCAGGATGCGCTCGTGCAGAGTTGGAGGCGGCTGAGTCTGAGGCTTCAGCTTACGAGCCGACACCTAACACAGAGCGACGGTGGGGCAAGGAAAGACCACCAGTGGAGTGGAAATCTGAAGTGACTGGTCTGTGGTCTGCAGGACTGCTCCTCCACACTTTGTCTCAATCTAGTCTGTCGTATTAAACTGCACTTACAGGATTTAGAGGAGGTCTGGACCGGATGAACTCCAGGATGACTTCATGAGCGCTTTTCTTTAACCTCGGTGGAATGTCTCCATTGACCTGAAAATCAAAGAACATTATAAAAGAAGGAGTTTCTTTCAGCTGCTCCGCAGGAGTTACCCCAGTGAGCGAACTTGCATGAAGGATACACAACCTGGGCTCGAACCCACAACCTCTGCACAGAGAATTATAAAACCTACACATTTAATAAGAAATACTGTAGCTTGAACTCATAATGAGTCCAGTAATTTGATTTAATGTGTTTAAAGTTGTTAAACAAACAAGTTAAATGCCAATGAAGCAACTAGGTCTGGTTTAAAGACAGAAAAATGAAAAAGTCATTTTTCAAATTGTCTGGTACAGGTGAGGTTCTGATGTGAGGAGTGTGGGATTCTGTGTTTTTGTCCTGTCTTTTCTGTATCCTCGTGTCTCAAACACGTGTTCCCCCTTGTTTCAGCTCCTGTCGCACCAGTCTCCAGTCCCAGTCAGCCCAGGTGTTTGTCATCATATCTCGATAGTGTATTTCTTCAGTATCTTTGTGTCTTTATGTTGTTCTGTCCAGGCTGTCATGTTCCTCTCCTCATCTACTCCCTAAAAGTAAGTTTTGCTGACCCGTCAGCTTTTGTTTAGCTTGATTTAAATAAATTGAAATAATTTGCTTTTACCTCAGAGTCTCCTGTGTTCTGCCTGCACGTGGGTTCAAACAACTACAATTACAGAATCATGATAAGAAGAGCAGACGTTCTCAGGTCTCAGGTAGACAGATGACTTTAGGAGTGTTGAAGGAACATGGAACCAAAGGTAGAACATATAGAATATAATCAAATATAAAAACTGTTATTCTGTTGAATGTTTACTCAAGTAAGTTGAACTATTTCTGTAAAAATCTATTCAAGGCACAGGGGCTGAGATGGTGTAGAGGCAGGGCAGCTGACTCAGGACCGGAAGGTCCCGGGTTCGATCCCCGGTCACTGCATACCTCGTTGTGTCCCTGGGCAAGACACTTAACCCCGAGTTGCTCCCGGTAGGACTGGATGGCGCCTTGCATGGCAGGCTACCGCTACCGATGTATGAATGGGTGTATGAATGTGTGTATGAATGGGTGGATGGTTGGTACTGTGAAGCGCTTTGGGGCCCCTCATAGGGGGCTGGAAAGCGCTATATAAGTAAGCTCCATTTACCATTTACCAAGGTAAACTAAGTAGTACAGCAAGACATTTACTTTAGCTAAAAGCTGTTTTGTTACTTTTTTCAGCCAAACTGCGGTGAACGAAGGTCAAGAATCTTTTTCTCAAATAAGCTCTTAAATAAATAAATAAAAAGCTTAACCAATGAATACTTATAAACTGGATGATGTCCTCACATGATATTTACAACACTTGGAGGGTAAATATTACATTTATTTAAAATAATAAAAGTATGGGTGTCACAGTGGCTCAGTTGCTGTTGCCTCTCACCAAGAAGGTTGCCAGATCAAATCCCAGTCCGGGGTTTGCATGTTCTCTCTGTGCATGTGTGGCTTCTGGAAAGCACCTTGCATGGTAATCTGCCGCCACCGGTTTATGAATGTGTGTAGCATTCAATATATGTGTAGCACTTTGAGATTTTCAGTAATGAAAAGTGCATTATAAATTGAATTAATTATTATTATTATTATTATTTTCTCTGGGTACAGCGGCCCCTCACAACATCACGGTTTGATTTTCACGGTCTTGCTCTGTTGTGGTTTGAGGACGTACAGTCCATAATATTGTACAAAAACCTGTACAGGACACATGATTGTCTGTACAGAAATATTACTGTACTGTACTCACGAGGCTGGAGAAAAAGTTAATGACAAAAAATAACTTAGACAGGTGCCGCCATTTTGTAATATTCTTTCAATAAGCCTACACAGTATCACCAGTCCAACAGAACTATATTACCCACAAGGCAACAGTGCACTTCCCAGAATTCAACAGTGCTTTCAGACCGCTGTTTTTTGCCAAAATGGAAGGAACGTTTTGATCTGATCTGAACCTGACTGAAACGTTTGGTCCTTTATTCATAGTGACCAGCACTCAGTGGATGCAGAGAGCCATATGGACTGACCGGGAATTGGACCAGCCTTTTTGGTCAATCTGATGCTGCTTGTCAGCCCAGATACCATCTCAAGTGTGGGGGTGGGGGGCATGGCTTGGAGGTCCGGTGTCTTCTCCGGAGCTCACCCAGACTTTTTTTCCATCCAGATTCTTCTACATTATTTGGACTCGATCGGAACCTATCATGATCGTCGTCTTTGTGTTGTGAACCCAAAGTGCAGGAAGACGAGGAGGCTCCGATAAAATAAGTAAAAACTTCTATTTAAAGAATAAACAAAACAAAATGCTGATGGGGCAGCTCTACTGTGCAGTACATATACAGGATGTATGTTGTTAAAATGACATGGATTTAATAGTTTAGAACATTGCAAGAGTGTGAGAAGGGTTTATAAAGCCTTAATATATATAAATACTAAAATAAATATAACGTCACTACTTCACAGAATTTCACTTATTGTGTGTGTGTGTGTGGGGGGGGAGGGGCTTGGAGCCAAACGTCTGCAATAAACGAGGGACTACTGTAGTTCGGTTTCCTCTCAAACCCAAAATCATGTATGTTAGTCTGATTGGTAACTCTAAGTCTCTGGGTGTGAGAGAGAGTGAATGGTTGTTTGTCTCCTTTGTCTCTGTGATGGACTGGAGACCTGTCCAGGGTGTCCCCCGTCCCTCGCACAGTGATTGCTGGGCATGGGCTCCGGCGACCCCCATGACCCAAACTGGAAGAAGCGGATAAAAGATAATGGATGGATGGACGAGCTGCACATTTTAACTTGTCAAAGAAAGAACACGTTGAACAAACAACAAAGCAGCAGGTAGAAAACTCTTCAATCACCTGCCCTGCTCTGGATTTTAATGACAGTTCTGTCAGTGCTGACAATCTGAGTTTTCAGAATCACAGGGGAGGATTTGTTTGAGCCTGGTTAGATCTCCATGATAAACACAACTGAACCGTGCAGATTCAGCTTGAACTGTCAGTACAAAGCTCTGTCCACACTGACTTATAACAATAGTTCATGGTAAAAAGTATCTGGACACACCTCTGAGGTCAAAGGTCAAGGCTGAAATGGGTGCCCAGGATTTTCAGGTCCTCAGGGGCCACTGCATTAAAACAGGTTCTGTTCTGAACATCACTGCATGGGCTCAGGAATACTTCCACAAATCAGTGTTTGTCATTGTCTGAAGAGAGCCATCCACAATGCTGCTTAAAGCTCTATCACACAGAGAAGAAGCCATATGTGAGAATCATCCATTCTCAGTCAGACAAAATGAAATTTAAAATTCCTTTTTGAAAACCACAGAGGCCTCTGTCAAGGGAGTGTGTATATACAGTATTATTATCATTGATTTTACTTGATTTTATCACTTGTTTTTATTTGATCTTTGATTTTTGCTGCACTTTGTAGCACTTTGAGATTTTTGTTAATGAAAAGTGCGTTATAAATTAAATTCATCCATCCATCCATCCATCTTCTTCCGCTTATCCGGGGTCGGGTCGCGGGGGTAGCAGCCTAAGTAGGGAGGCCCAGACTTCCCTCTCCCCAGCCACTTGGAGCAGCTCCTCCGGGGGAATCCCAAGGCGTTCCCAGGCCAGCCGAGAAACATAGTCCCTCCAGCGCGTCCTGGGTCTTCCTCTGGGTCTCCTCCCGGTGGGACATGCCCGGAACACCTCACCAGGGAGGCGTCCAGGAGGCATCCTAACCAGATGCCCGAGCCACCTCAACTGGCTCCTCTCGATGTGGAGAAGCAGCGGCTCTACTCCGAGTCCCTCCCGGATGACTGAGCTTCTCACCCTATCTCTAAGGGAGAGTCCAGCCACCCTGCGGAGAAAACTCATTTCAGCCGCTTGTATCCGAGATCTTGTTCTTTCGGTCACAACCCAAAGCTCATGACCATAGATGAGGGTGGGAACGTAGATCGATCGGTAAATTGAGAGCTTTGCCTTTTGACTCAGCTCTCTCTTCACCACGACAGACCGGTACAGCGCCCGCTTCACTGCGGATGCTGCACCTATCCGCCTATCGATCTCACGCTCCAGTTTTCCCTCATTCGTGAACAAGACCCCGAGATACTTAAACTCCTCCACTTGGGGCAGGACCTCCTCCCCGACCCGGAGAGGGCATGCTACCCTTTTCCGGCTCAAGACCATGGCCTCGGATTTGGAGGAACTGATCCTCATCCCGGCCGCATCACATTCAGCTGCAAACCGCTCCAGCGAAAGCTGTAGATCACGATCTGATGAAGCCAATAGGACCACATCATCTGCAAAAAACAGAGAAGCGATTCTAAGGTCACCAAAACGGATCCTCTCAACACCTTGGCTGCGCCTAGAAATTCTGTCCATAAAAGTTATGAACAGAATCGGTGACAAAGGGCAACCTTGGCGGAGTCCAACTCTCACCGGAAACGAGCCTGACTTACTGCCGGCAATGCGGACCAAGCTCTGACACCGGTCGTACAGGGACCTAACAGCCCTTATCAAAGGGCCTGGTACCCCATACTCCCGGAGTACCCCCCACAGAACCCCCCGAGGGACGCGGTCGAATGCCTTCTCCAAGTCCACAAAGCACATGTAAACTGGTTGGGCAAACTCCCACGCACCCTCCAGGACCCTGCTGAGGGTGTAGAGCTGGTCCAGTGTTCCACGAAATTAAATTCATTATTATTAAATTCATTATATGCATGCATAATGCTAGCCTGGCCCTCGCCTTCCTGCACAGCTCCGCTCAATTCTCATTTCCCTTCACTGCACAGTCTGGGACTTCTCTCATAGACAACGATTTCTCCGGTAGATTTTTGACCGGACCAATCAGAGAACAGAAGGGGCGGAGTTTTTGGCCCCTAACCCACGCCCCCACCTGTCCCAGCGCAGCCAGCGAGCAGCCGCATGTTCTCATTCAAAGCGATGCAAAGCGATGCAGGACTGTTTTATATGTGACACAAATTTATTAATTTCCCCTTCTTAATCCCTTATCTGGAGTTTTCTTTTGTTTTTTTTCCCCAAAAGTCAAGTAATCGCTCGCTCGCTCCTCCTCACCCTCCGCTGAATGAAATGAACAAGGAAATGACTGAGGTTGTCACAAGAGAATTAAAGTCAGGTTTTAAGTTGCTGCCCGAGTCCCATCAGATTTCCTGGTCTTCTGGTGTGTTGGACCAGCGATCCATGGTTTTATTTTATTTTATTATAACGTCTTATTAACATATAAACACAGAATATGCAGCGCGGCAGTGAGAGAAAAAGCTGCAGGAGGCGGAGCTGAAGTCAAGTTCAGAAGACCACGGGGGAGCAACGCAGCCAACGAGCATTCGCATGTCCTCATTCAAAGCGATGCAGGACTCTTTTATATGTGACACAAATTTATTAATTTCCCCTTCTTAATCCCTTATCTGGAGTTTTCTTTTCTTTTCTTTTTTGCCAAAAGT
>JBBPBX010021680.1:10805-42143 GCA_038048925.1 Garcialebias charrua | reverse complement strand
TATAGTTGGAACACACCCTACGGTCCCCCTTTTTGAATAGGGGAACCACCACCCCAGTCTGCCAATCCAAGGGAACTGCCCCCGATGTCCACGCGATATTGCAGAGTCGCGTAAGCCAACACAACCCTACAACATCCAGAGCCCTAAGGAACTCCGGGCGAATCTCATCCACCCCCGGAGCCTTGCCACCGCGGAGCTTTTTAACCACCTCGGCGACCTCAGCACCAGAGATCGGAGAACCCGACCCAAAGTCCCCAGGCTCCGCTTCCTCAGTGGAAGACGTGCCAGTAGGATTGAGGAGGTCTTCGAAGTATTCCGCCCACCGACTCACAACATCCCGAGTTGAGGTCAGCAGCACGCCACCCCCACCATAAATGGTGTTGGTCGCGTACCTCTTTCCCCCCCTGAGACGCCGGATGGTGGACCAGAATCGCCTCGAAGCCGTACGGAAGTCATTCTCCATGGCCTCTCCGAACTCCTCCCACGCCCGAGTTTTTGCCTCAGCAACCACCCGAGCCGCATGCCGCTTGGACTGCCGGTACCTATCAGCTGCTTCCGGGGTCCCACAAGCCAAAAAGGCCCAATAGGACTCCTTCTTCAGCCTGACAGCATCCCTCACTGCCGGTGTCCACCACCGGGTTCGAGGGTTGCCACCACGACAGGCACCAACAACCTTGCGGCCACAGCTCCGATAAGCTGCCTCGACAATAGAGGCGCGGAACACGGCCCACTCGGACTCCATGTCCCCCGCCTCCCTCGGAACGTGTTCAAAGCTCTCCCGGAGGTGGGAGTTAAAGCTCCGTCTTACGGGAGACTCTGCCAGACGTTCCCAGCAGACCCTCACAATACGTTTGGGTCTGCCAGGTCTGACCGGCATCCAGTGGTGGGCAACGCTAATCCAAAAATTAGTTCCGCTATTTCTAAAGCACTAATTAATTTATTTAGGTCCGCAATTTCAAAAGCACTAATGTCTTATGAAAATTAGGGGAAGCTAATTCTAATCCGCTAATTAAATTCAACAATTGGTAGCAGCAAGTTATGCAATATTTGCACTACACTGCCAACTAGCGGTGCATGAACTGTTATACAGTAAGTTGTTTGAGTTGTATACATTTAAGAAAAAGGTCGAAAAGGACTTGCTCAAAAACTATATATGATGTAGCTTAGTGTGTTTGTGTACAGTATTACAGTTAGATAAATTAGTAGATTTATTCATTTTGTGATGTAGTTTGAAGGTTATCATTGGTTGAACAAACTGTGAAATAAATAAGGGGCAGATATAATAAGATTTCATCTTCTTTCTGCTCCTTTCATTTTATCCTACTTGTATTCTTCTATCTGATGAAACTGTTTTGTATTGTTCTTTTAAAATGAATGAATAAACATCAAATCAAATCAACGGCCCAGTCAGAGTCCAGAACCTGAACCTGAAACCTTCAGAGAGCTGAGCAGAAACCTCAAAGAACTGAAGCAACAATGGAAAGAAGAGTGGGTCAGAACTCCTCCAGAACCAGGAGAGAGACTGATGAAGTCCTGCAGACTGATGAAGTCAGAGAACCACAGAGGATTCTGCTGCTGCTGAGGTTCTGTTGGGTCAGAGGCACAAGCTGAGGTTAAATTTTAATGATTTTAGAACTTGTTAAAGATCATCCATCCAGCTAACTGTCTATCCATCCATCCATTCAGCTAAAAGTCTATTCATCCTTGTATCTGATGAAACTGTTTTGTATTGTTCTTTTAAAATGAATGAATGAACATCAAATCAAATCAAAAATAAGTCTGTATCTCTGTGTTTATCATTGTCCTGGCATTGTCTCCTGTTGCCTCTGTCTCCTGAGCTCCTTGTGATTCCCTGAGTATGTAAGTTTGCTGCCCTGCGGACGCCATCTTGAAGAGTCTAATGGTGAACTACTTTTTTAAATCCAGCAGATTTGACCATTTCGTGAAACTCTCAAGCTCAGAAAAACTTGTGCTATAACGTCAGCTATGAAATATATTTTTTCTCAGCAAAGAAATAATTGTTTTACCGTGTTTTGTTGTAAAATCCTGGCTTCTTTGGCCGTCGCGGACGCCATTTTGAAGAGTGCTAATGTGGCGAAATTCTATTTTTAAATCCAGACGCGTCGCGTAGGCCCTGAGAAACATCCATAAGTTCACCCTCCATGTTAAAAAGTCTTCGTCTGACTCTTCGAAAACAAGCAATAAGGCTGCAGAGTAACACACTGGCTGCTAACTGCTATAGAGAGAGCACACACCAAGAGACTGAGGGGGACGCTTTTTTGTGACGGACCACATCCGGCGCTGCTCGTAAATACGTTATTTCGTTTTTACTGATAGATAATTAGTTATTAGCGGTACTGCATTTTAAATAAAAATAGCATAAATCCGCTTATGAATTATAAAACTTAGTCAATCCGCTGTAAAGCTAACAGATTATTTAGCAACGCTACAAGCGGAATAGCGCAACAGCGCTACCTAGCGGTCGGAGGCCCACCACTGCCGGCATCCTCCCCCACCATCGGAGCCAACTCACCACCAGGTAGTGGTCAGTTGACAGCTCCGCCCCTCTCTTCACCCGAGTGTCCAAGACATGCGGCCGCAGATCAGATGAGACGACAACAAAGTCGATCATCGAACTGCGACCTAGGGTGTCCTGGTGCCAAGAGCACATATGGACACCCTTATGCTTAAACATGGTGTTCGTTATGGACAATCCATGACGAGCACAGAAGTCCAATAACAGAACACCACTCTGGTTCAGATCAGGGGGGCCGTTCCTCCCAACCACACCCCTCCAGGTCTCACTGTCATTGCCCACGTGAGCGTTGAAGTCCCCCAGTAGAACAAGGGAGTCCCCAGGAGGCGCACTCTCCAATACCCCCTCCAAGGACTCCAAAAAGGGTGGGTAGTCTGAGCTGCCGTTTGGTGCATAGGCACAAACAACAGTCAGAGCCCGTCCCCCCACACGTAGGCGAAGGGAGGCTACCCTCTCGTTCACCGGGGTGAACCCCAACGTACAGGCACCAAGATGGGGGGCAACCAGTATGCCCACTCCTGCTCGGCGCCTCTCACCAGGGGCAACTCCAGAGTGGAAGAGTGTCCAACCCCTCTCAAGGAAACTGGTTCCAGAGCCAGAGCCATGCGTTGAGGTGAGTCCGACTATTTCTAGTCGGAACTCTCAACCTCACACACTAGCTCAGGCTCCTTCCCCACCAGAGAGGTGACATTCCATGTCCCAATGGCCAGCTTCTGTAGCCGAGGATCAGACCGCCAGGGTCCCCGCCCTCGGCCACCACCCATCCCACATTGCACCTGACCCCTTTGGCCCCTCCCACAGGTGGTGAGCCCATGGGAAGGGAACCCTTGTGCTATAATGTCAGCTAAGAAATATTTTTTTTTCTCGCAAAGAAACAATTGTTTTTACCGTGTTAATCTTGTGAAGTTCTTCGGTGCTCGCTCGCTTGTGGCCGCCATTTTCAGCAGGGCAAATGAGGCGCTGACGCGTAGCGGTGACGCATAATAGATGCGTGTTATACGCCGAAGCGTGTTATTTATGGATTTTTCCAATTTATTTACAATAATTGGACAAAGCATGTTATACACAGAAGCGTGTTAAATGCCGACAAATACAGTATACAAAAAAAAGGCGATCTTGAAGATAATGAAACTGCGTTCTAATAGCAGCCGCAGACTGAGCTACATGTCCCTACGTCACAGGACGTCGCATGCGGAAGTACCCCGATTTCCCGTGATGAAACACGGCGCCAAGTTTAAAATCACTTTGAAACAAATTTTCATTGATTTATCATTTTGCTTGTAAAAACGAACATAGTTGAATGATACAACATATCTGGCTGGTATTTTAGCTCCTCTGGTTGGAAGCACATCTCATCACATAAAGAACTCCATTGATTTCTCCAACAAAGTTCAACATTTGAAGCTGACCCCGGGAGAAACTCTTGTATCGTATGATGTGACTTCTCTTTTCACATGCATACCCATTTCTGAAGCAGTAGAAACCGTCAAAAAATGACTTCTACAGGACAAGGATTTGGACAAAAGGACCAACTTAACCCCAGATCATATCTGCACCCTGCTGGATCTCTGCCTCTCCACCATTTATTTCAAGTTCAATGACAGATTTTACAGACAGAAGCATGGCTGTGCCATGGGATCTCCAGTGTCACCCATTGTTGCCAACCTCTAAATGGAGGAAGTGGAACAGAGAGCCCTAAACTCCTATGAGGGAACAACTCCAAGCCATTGGTTCCGATATGTGGATGATACCTGGGTCAAAATCCAAGCCAGGGAGGTGGAAGTGTTCACCAGACACATTAACTCGGTCGATAACAACATCAAGTTCACTAGAGAGGATGCTAACGACAACAAGCTGCCTTTTTTGGACTGTTTGGTGCATATGGAGGGAGAGGACAGTCTCAACATTGAAGTTTACAGAAAACCAACCCACACAGACCAATATCTCCTGTTCGACTCTCACCATCCACTGGAGCACAAACTTTCTGTCATCAGAACCTTACAGCATCGGGCAGAACACATCCCCACAAGGACAGAAGGGAAGGAAAAGGAACAGAAACACATCAACAAATCTCTGCAAACATGTGGATATCCCAACTGGGCTTTTGTCAAGTCAGCAAGGAAATCTGCTAAACACAATAATGAACAGAAAAAGGCTAACAGATGAAAACATTGTCATTCCTTATGTTGCTGGAGTCTCAGAGAATTTCAGAAGGATTTTTAACAAACACAACATCCCAGTACATTTCAAACCCAGTAGGACTCTCAGACAGAGGCTGGTCCACCCTAAGGACAGAACCCCCACACACAAACAGAGTGGTGTGGTACGCAGTCCAGTGCAGCGAGGATTGCCCAGATCGCTACATTGGAGAAACTAAGCAGCCCATCCACAGAAGAATGTCCCAACACAGGAGAGCAACCTCCTCT
Source organism: Garcialebias charrua (assembly GCA_038048925.1). NCBI lineage: Eukaryota > Metazoa > Chordata > Actinopteri > Cyprinodontiformes > Rivulidae > Garcialebias > Garcialebias charrua. Next base: position 37,181 of record JBBPBX010021680.1, on the reverse strand, counting down.
GGACAAAACTCAGCTGTTCACCTCCACCTCACGGACAAGGGTCACTCTTTTGAGGACCAGAATGTGCAAATTTTGGACCGAGAGCACAGATGGTTTGAGAGGGGTGTGAAGGAAGCTGTTTATGTTAAGAGAGAAAAACCTTCTCTTAACAGAGGAGGAGGTCTGAGATTTCAACTTTCCAAGACTTATAACTCAGTTTTGGGGCTGATTCCCAAACGTTTTACACCGGATGGGAGCAGAGGTGTCTTGTCTGTGAATTAGACTAGCAAAGTTTTTTGAGAAACCTCTGTTGTTGGGTTGTGAGGTGTGATTTGTCAATTTACATACAGTTGTATGTCTTCTGTCAGAGACCTCAAGGGAACCCCCTACTGTTAAGTTGTGATTTGTCAATTTACATGTATGTGTTACCTCAGCTTGCAATTTACATAAGTTGGTGCGTGACTCTTAAGACTGTTATAACTCCACGCGCACACAGTCTGTTTCATTGAATTGATAAAGCCCTCTGGATAGAGGTCGAAACGTCTTCTGTATCAAATAAAGTCCAGTTGATCTTGTATTGAACGCCTTTTTTGATTTTTGCTAATGATCAATTAGTTCGCAACTGTTTTTAATCACTTGAAGAATATTTTGAAGCTACGAGCTATTGTATCACAGAAGGAATTAGAAATGATTGTCCATGCATTTATTTATTCTCGTTTAGACTATTGTAACAGCCTTTTAGTGGGGATTAGTAAATCCTCCATAGCTTCCCTTCAATCTGTGCAAAACGCTGCAGCCAGGCTTTTGAGTAGAACCCACAGAACAGCTCATATCACTCTGGTTCTGGCCTCTCTGCACTGGCTCCCAATTCATTTTAGGGCTCATTTTAAAATTGTATTATTAACTTTCAAAGCACTACATGGTGAGGCTGCTAAATATATATTGGACCTTTTGAAGCCTCTTTGTCCGTTTAGAACTCTGAGGTCTTCCAATCAGCTACTGCTGATAGTTCCCAGAACTCATTTTAAAACTTGTGGTGATAGAGTATTTCAGGTGGTGGGCTCTGGAACGCTCTCCCTCTAACAGTGCACTGCTCCGAGTCAACTGATGCATTAAAAAAAAGTCTCGAGACTTATCTCTTTAGACAGGCTTTTGGTTAATTTTGTTCATTGATTTTAGAGTTTGTCATGTGTTACCTTGTTGTATAGTACTTCTGTGATTTTATGATTATATTTTTTATTTTTCCTTTTGTAAAGAACTTTGTAACTCTCATGTCTGTGAAATGTGCTATATAAATAAAGCTTACTTACTTATAAGTTTCTGAGCATCTTATTAAAAATCGTCCAGCGGTTCATGAGCCAACAGTTTGCGGTGGTGACCAGCAGGGGGAGCTCTGTACCAACAAACAGCTGAGGTCTGCAGCCATGATGGCCTCATGCAGAGAACTGAGCAGAGCTTCAACACTGAACAAGTGCACAATCTCAACATTTACACTGATGGAAACTAACTCTTCAATCAACCCGTCGCCTTTTATATAAAAAAAAAGGATAAAAAAAAATAACTTTATCACACAAAATGTTCAAAAAGTAAAGATGGCCCCATGTTAGAAACTACTCTGAAGAGAACTCTCTGGCAGCTGTACGTTTTATTAAGGAAACAACATGAACACATTTTAAGGGTTTTATTTTTCATAGTGAGAGGTTGTAGAAGAGTTAGGGGGAGACAAAACAACATTTGTAAGATTATTTTAGTAGTTTTTGTCTTGAGCTGTAATGATCCAGCAGGACTTGGAGCTGTCACTCCTAAAACTAAAGCAGATCAGAACATTTCCCACAGGAAGAACCCAGCGCGTGCTGCAACACTTTCATGACCATGTCTTGTTTACCCGGCGCAGGTGGATATGACGTCACGGACTTGGAACATCAAAACAAAAACACCCAAACCGCGTTTATTCTCTTTCCTTCAGTCTTCCTCCTCCGCTCCGGTCGGTGTGTTAAAATCTGTAAGAAGGAGCGCGTGCGTTCAGCCCTGCGAGGAGCGCGGCGGGAGACGAGCTGCGGTTTATCGACGCCTCGGTAAGATTTGCATGAGTAAGTTAAACCCTTCACTCCGGGAGCGGAGGAACATTTGTTGTGTTTACTGTGTGATTTGTTGTCGCACGCGCTCTCTGTGCGCGAGCTCGCGTGCGCAGGTTTGTTTGATCAGCCGCCGAGTCGTCGGGGTGAGTTTTGTCTGTAAAATGATGTTTGTGTAAGTTTTGTGTGTTTAAATGATGTTTGTGTAAGTTTTGTGTGTTTAAATGATGTTTGTGTAAGTTTTGTGTGTTTAAATGATGATGTTTGTGTTTGTTCGACTGAATCTGAGTGGACGTGTTCACGTGAAGAGTTTGAGCTCCGTGTCCGAGTCAGTTTCATTTACTGCCACAAGTTTGTAACTCTGTGGAGCTCCGCAGGGTGACAACCTGTGCAGGACTAATTATGAAATGTTGTGAGACCGTTGAAGAAGAAGAAGAAGAAGAAGAAGAAGAAGAAGAAGAAGAAGAAGAAGAAGAAGAAGAAGAAGAAGAAGAAGAAGAAGAAGAAGAAGAAGAAGAAGAAGAAGAAGAAGAAGAAGAAGAAGAAGAAGAAGAAGAAGAAGAAGAAGAAGAAGAGCTGACACGAGAGACTGTGATTTGTTTCAAACAAGAAGTTTGTCCCCACGTGCTGGATGTCCTCTAAAGACAGGAAAGACCTGAGGACAGCGTCACAACTGTCCTGAATGACACTTATCCCAGTTTAGACCACTTTTAATGCAACTGTCCCAAATTAAATTTATCCCAGTTTACACCACTTTTAGCACAGCTGTCCTAAGTGATTTTCATCACAGTTTAGACCACTTTTTAAACAGTTGTACTAAATTAAACTTATCCCAGTTTAGACCACTTTTAACACAGATGTCCTAAATTAAACTATCCCAGTTTAGACCACTTTTGATAAAGCTGTCCTAAGTGATTTTACCCAAGTTTAGACCACTTTTAATAAAGCTGTCATAAGTGATTTTCCCAAGTTTAGACCACTTTTTAAACAGTTGTACTAAATTAAACTTATCCCAGTTTAGACCACTTTTAACACAGCTGTCCTAAGTGATTTTCATCTCAGTTTAGACCACTTTTAATAAAGCTGTCATAAGTGACTTTCCCAAGTTTAGACCACTTTTTAAACAGTTGTACTAAATTAAACTTATCCCAGTTTAGACCACTTTTAACACAGCTGTCCTAAATTAAACTATCCCAGTTTAGACCACTTTTGATAAAGCTGTCATAAGTGATTTTATCCCAGTTTAGACCACTTTTAACACAGCTGTCCTGAATGAAACTTATCCCAGATTAGACCACTTTTAATGCAACTATCCCAAATTAAATTTATCCCAGTTTACGCCACTTTTAGCACAACTGTCCTAAGTGATTTTCATCTCAGTTTAGACCACTTTTAATAAAGCTGTCATAAGTGATTTTCCCAAGTTTAGACCACTTTTTAAACAGTTGTACTAAATTAAACTTATCCCAGTTTAGACCACTTTTAACACAGCTGTCCTAAATTAAACTATCCCAGTTTAGACCACTTTTGTTAAAGCTGTCATAAGTGATTTTACCCAAGTTTAGACCACTTTTAACACAGCTGTCCTGAATGAAACTTATCGCAGTTCAGATCACTTTTAATAAAGCTGTCATAAATTAAACTATCTCAGTTTAGATCACTTTTAATAAAGCTGTCATAAGTGATTTCTCCCAAGTTTAGACCACTTTTTAAACAGTTGTACTAAATTAATCTTATCCCAGTTCAGATCACTTTTAATAAAGCTGTCATAAGTGATTTTACCCAAGTTTAGACCACTTTTAACACAGCTGTCCTAAATTAAACTATCCCAGTTTAGACCACTTTTAACACAGCTGTCCTTAATTAAACTATCCCAGTTTAGACCACTTTTGATAAAGCTGTCATAAGTGATTTTATCCCAGATTAGACCACTTTTAACACAGCTGTCCTGAATGAAACTTATCCCAGATTAGACCACTTTTAATGCAACTATCCCAAATTAAATTTATCCCAGTTTACACCACTTTTAGCACAACTGTCCTAAGTGATTTTCATCTCAGTTTAGACCACTTTTAACACAACTGTCCTAAGTGATTTTCATCTCAGTTTAGACCACTTTTTAAACAGTTGTACTAAATTAAACTTATCCCAGTTTAGACCACTTTTAACACAGCTGTCCTAAATTAAACTATCCCAGTTTAGACCACTTTTGATAAAGCTGTCATAAGTGCTTTTATCCCAGTTTAGACCACTTTTAACACAGCTGTCCTAAATTAAACTATCCCAGTTTAGACCACTTTTGATGAAGCTGTCATAAGCGATTTTACTCAAGTTTAGACCACTTTTAACACAGCTGTCCTAAATTAAACTATCCCAGTTTAGACCACTTTTGATAAAGCTGTCATAAGTGCTTTTATCCCAGTTTAGACCACTTTTAACACAGCTGTCCTGAATGAAATTTATCCCAGATTAGACCATTTTAATGCAACTATCCCAAATTAAATTTATCCCAGTTTACACCACTTTTAGCACAACTGTCCTAAGTGATTTTCATCTCAGTTTAGACCACTTTTAACACAACTGTCCTAAGTGATTTTCATCTCAGTTTAGACCACTTTTTAAACAGTTGTACTAAATTAAATTTATCCCAGTTTAGACCACTTTTAACACAGCTGTCCTAAATTGAACTATCCCAGTTTAGACCACTTTTAACACAGCTGTCCTTAATCAAACTATCCCAGTTTAGACCACTTTTGATAAAGCTGTCATAAGTGATTTTATCCCAGATTAGACCACTTTTAACACAGCTGTCCTGAATGAAACTTATCCCAGATTAGACCACTTTTAATGCAACTATCCCAAATTAAATTTATCCCAGTTTACACCACTTTTAGCACAACTGTCCTAAGTGATTTTCATCTCAGTTTAGACCACTTTTAACACAACTGTCCTAAGTGATTTTCATCTCAGTTTAGACCACTTTTTAAACAGTTGTACTAAATTAAAATTATCCCAGTTTAGACCACTTTTAACACAGCTGTCCTAATTTAAACTATCCCAGTTTAGACCACTTTTGATGAAGCTGTCATAAGCGATTTTACCCAAGTTTAGACCACTTTTAACACAGCTGTCCTAAATTAAACTATCCCAGTTTAGACCACTTTTGATAAAGCTGTCATAAGTGATTTCTCCCAAGTTTAGACCACTTTTTAAACAGTTGTACTAAATTAATCTGATCCCAGTTTAGACCACTTTTACCACAGCTGTCCTAAATTAAACTATCCCAGTTTAGACCACTTTTAATAAAGCTGTCATAAGTGATTTCTCCCAAGTTTAGACCACTTTTTAAACAGTTGTACTAAATTAATCTGATCCCAGTTTAGACCACTTTTAATGCAACTGTCCCAAATTAAATTTATCCCAGTTTTGACCACTTTTAGCACAGCTGTCCTAAGTGATTTTCATCTCAGTTTAGATCACTTTTAATAAAGCTGTCATAAGTGATTTTTCCCAAGTTTAGACCACTTTTTAAACAGTTGTACTAAATTAAACTTATCCCAGTTTAGACCACTTTTAACACAGCTGTCCTAAATTAAACTTATCCCAGTTCAGATCACTTTTAATAAAGCTGTCATAAGTGATTTTACCCAAGTTTAGACCACTTTTAACACAGCTGTCCTGAATCAAACTTATCCCAGATTAGACCATTTTAATGCAACTATCCCAAATTAAATTTATCCCAGTTTACACCACTTTTTTTTTTTTTCCATTTATAGATGGCCTCCCTTCACACCTTTTAGCCATCCTCTCACTCCAATATTTTTTTTTTTTTTTTTATTTTATTTTATTTTTTTTTTAAGAGAGAAAGAAAGAAAAGAGAAAGTAAGGCAACAAATCAACAATTATCAACCAAAAGAGCACAAGGCAAACACACCCAACCTCCGTCCACAATCCTGCAAAGCACATGACAGAACACAACAATGGAACATACATGCATAAAGACTAATAATATTCATGAGCTTGCAGTAGAATTCTATAAATACACATACCCATATCTACAACTATATATATACAGTAGTATACATACATATACTTTTATATTCATTTATATATATACCCATCTACATATCTACAGATATATATATACAGTAGTATACATACATATACTTTTATATTCATTTATATACCCATCTACATATCTGCATATATATATATATATATATATATATATATATATATATATACATCCCTGCATCCATTTGTGTGTGGTTGTGAGCATGCATAAGTGTATAAGGTTCCTCCAATAGAACATTTAGTAGCGACTGTGAAGCATCAGAGATCCGTCCCCCCAATGTCACGATCTGGTGCGGTGTTGTATGAACCCAGAGATGCAGACAGGCAGAACACTCGGAGGCACGAGTTGAAAATTAATAAATCATTTAATGTGTTGTGAACACAAACTCATAACTAAGACAGGGCAGTACTCACGACTCTTTGAGTTAGGATGTGGCACAAGCATGGACACGACACACCAGGTAGATCGACGAATGACCCCACACTCAAACCCACACCCACATAAACTAATATATGCACTGTCATTACCAAAAACCCAAAACACCTGAGAATGCAGCAGTCCAGTAATTACCCAAAACCCAAAACACCTGAGGAATGGCCCACCATCCTGACAGTACCCCCACGGCGTCCCAAAGAAACCCGCCAAAAGAACAAGGGTGGGCGGAGGGAGGCAACAGGCACCATAAGCCAGTTCAGGAGGACGTCCAGGAGGTCGCCCATCACCACCGCCAGAACCGGAGGACGTCCAGGAGACCGCCCATCGCGCTGCGTCACGTCGGGCGGGCGACAGGGAGGCCGTCCATCCTGCAGCGCCACCTCCGGAGGACGTCCAGGAGGCCGCCCATCACCACCAGCCAGGTCCGGAGGACGTCCAGGAGACCGGCCATCACCGGCAGGCACCGCGACCCCAAGGACGGCAACGGCAGGAACCAAGAAGTCGACGGCCAGGACACGTTCAGAGTAGGCCGGCAAACGTCCCCCGTCGACCGGAACACTGCCTTCGTCGGTCGAAACATCATCAGCCTGAACAGCATCATCGTCGGCCGGAACACCATCATCGTCGGCCGGAACATCATCAACGTCGGCCGGAATACCATCATCGTCGGCCGGAACATCAACGTCGGCCGGAAACCCATCATCGGCCGGAACACCGCCATAGTCGGTCGGAACCAAGACCCCGACAGCAGGGACTTGGTCGGCCGGTCCCGAGTCGTCGATGGCAGAACCACAATCGTCGTTGACCACCGAGACGACCCCAGGCGTAGGGACGTCAAGCGGCGAGACGTCTTCAGGACCCTCGTCGTCAGGACCCTCATCGTCAGGACCCTTGAGACCCTCGTCGTCGGGACCCCCGTCGTCGTCAGGACCCTCGTCGTCGAGACCCTCTTTGTGAGGACCCACGTCGTCGTCGAGCGGCGAGATGTCTGCTTTGTTGAGACCCTCGTCATCGGGACCCACGTCGTGGGGATCCTCATCGTGGAGACCCTCATCGACGTCGAGCGGCGAGATGTCTGCTTCGTTGAGACCCTCGTCGTCAGGACCCTCATCGTGGAGACCCTCATCGACGTCGAGCGGCGAGATGTCTGCTTTGTTGAGACCCTCGTCATCGGGACCCACGTCGTGGGGACCCTCATCGTGGAGACCCTCATCGACGTCGAGCGGCGAGATGTCTGCTTCGTTGAGACCCTCGTCGTCAGGACCCTCATCGTGGAGACCCTCATCGACGTCGAGCGGCGAGATGTCTACTTTGTTGAGACCCTCGTCATCGGGACCCACGTCGTGGGGACCCTCATCGTGGAGACCCTCATCGATGTCGAGCGGCGAGATGTCTGCTTCGTTGAGACCCTCGTCATCGTCGAGCGGTGAGATCCCTTCAGGGTCCTCTGCGGTGACTGCAGTAACAGCAGTCTCAGAAGACCATGGTCCCACTACAGGTTCTGGACAACCTGCAGACTCTGGAACGCCTGAGGCAGGTCTTCGTCTAGGCGCTGGCACTGGTCTCTGTCTGGGCGCTGGCACGGGAACCAGTCTGGGCGCTGGCACGGGAACCAGTCTGGGCGCTGGTGTAGACAGGGCAGCGCCCTCTGCTGGTGTAGACAGGGCAGCGCCCTCTGCTGGTGTAGACAGGGCAGCGCCCTCTGCTGGTGTAGACAGGGCAGCGCCCTCTGCTGGTGTAGACAGGGCAGCGCCCTCTGCTGGTGTAGACAGGGCAGCAAACAACAGCATGGACTCATCCCTCAAAGTCTTAACCCAAGTCAGTATTTGTGTGCGACCTGGATCTGGTAGCAAACAGGAATTGGCAATGATTAATTCTTCTGCAAGGGAAAAAGACCTGATTTTATGTTGTAGGTCCACACTACTGAGGGCAGCCTGAAGCAGTCTCTCAATCTGCTGGATAACGAGAGTGGCCTCCCGCATCTGTACAACAGCGACCCCTGGGGTTGATGAGTGCTCTGTGCGTTCGTCCTCAGAGTGGGAGCTCACACACTTCTCCTTCCGTGAAGGCTTTGCTGGAGGAGGCATCCTTGGGTCCCCAGCTGCGTGTCGTGCAGGATCCATCTCTGTGTGTCCTGCAGCCGTGTGAACTGGGACCACATACCCCCCCTTCAGCGAACGTCTCCCCAGAGACGTCACAGGGCACGAGGCCGGGCACCCCTCCCCCAACGAAATCCCCCTCGGCGCTGTTGACAGCGTGGGAATTGGGGCAGTAGGCGGGGCGGGCAGAAACCCGGAAACGTTCAGCGTCTTCGTTCGCCGCTTCCTCCCGCGGCGATGTGGTGCCGGAGCTGGACTGGACCAGAACGCTTCGGGTTCCGAGTCGTCCTCAGAAATGGACCACAAAGCCAACGCAGGAGAAGGAGGGCAGAAAAAAACCATGTCGGAGCGGTCGCCTCCGCGTCTCCTCCGCGCTCGCTCCTCCAGTAAGAGAGGAGATGGCAGGATTTCCACTCCGGGTCCGCAACTCCAACCGGGTTCCGTCTGAAACCCGCTGACTCGAATGGCGGCTGCTTCCTTTTGAGCTGTAGCCGTCATTTTCTGCTCACGAGTGCCTTGGATCATCCGTCTGCGGGGGTTCTGGTTAGGTGGGGTCATTATGTCACGATCTGGTGCGGTGTTGGATGAACCCAGAGATGCAGACAGGCAGAACACTCGGAGGCACGAGTTGAAAATTAATAAATCATTTAATGTGTTGTGAACACAAACTCATAACTAAGACAGGGCAGTACTCACGACTCTTTGAGTTAGGATGTGGCACAAGCATGGACACGACACACCAGGTAGATCGACGAATGACCCCACACTCAAACCCACACCCACATAAACTAATATATGCACTGTCATTACCAAAAACCCAAAACACCTGAGAATGCAGCAGTCCAGTAATTACCCAAAACCCAAAACACCTGAGGAATGGCCCACAATCCTGACACCCAAAGCCCGAGGCAGACGAAGGAGCGAGTTACCCAAGTTTAGACCACTTTTAACACAGCTGTCCTTAATTAAACTATCCAGTTTAGACCACTTTTGATAAAGCTGTCATAAGTGCTTTTATCCCAGTTTAGACCACTTTTAACACAGCTGTCCTGAATGAAACTTATCCCAGATTAGACCACTTTTAATGCAACTATCCCAAATTAAATTTATCCCAGTTTACACCACTTTTAGCACAACTGTCCTAAGTGATTTTCATCTCAGTTTAGACCACTTTTAATAAAGCTGTCATAAGTGATTTTTCCCAAGTTTAGACCACTTTTTAAACAGTTGTACTAAATTAATCTGATCCCAGTTTAGACCACTTTTAACACAGCTGTCCTAAATTAAACTATCTCAGTTTAGACCACTTTTAATAAAGCTGTCATAAGTGATTTTTCCCAAGTTTAGACCACTTTTTAAACAGTTGTACTAAATTAATCTGATCCCAGTTTAGACCACTTTTAACACAGCTGTCCTAAATTAAACTATCTCAGTTTAGACCACTTTTAATAAAGCTGTCATAAGTGATTTTTCCCAAGTTTAGACCACTTTTTAAACAGTTGTACTAAATTAATCTGATCCCAGTTTAGACCACTTTTAACACAGCTGTCCTAAATTAAACTATCTCAGTTTAGACCACTTTTAATAAAGCTGTCATAAGTGATTTTTCCCAAGTTTAGACCACTTTTTAAACAGTTGTACTAAATTAATCTGATCCCAGTTTAGACCACTTTTAACACAGCTGTCCTAAATTAAACTATCTCAGTTTAGACCACTTTTAATAAAGCTGTCATAAGTGATTTTTCCCAAGTTTAGACCACTTTTTAAACAGTTGTACTAAATTAATCTGATCCCAGTTTAGACCACTTTTAATGCAACTGTCCCAAATTAAATTTATCCCAGTTTACACCACTTTTAGCACAGCTGTCCTAAGTGATTTTCATCTTAGTTTAGATCACTTTTAATAAAGCTGTCATAAGTGATTTTTCCCAAGTTTAGACCACTTTTTAAACAGTTGTACTAAATTAAACTTATCCCAGTTCAGACCACTTTTAACACAGCTGTCCTGAATGAAACTTATCCCAGTTCAGATCACTTTTAATAACGCTGTCATAAGTGATTTCTCCCAAGTTTAGACCACTTTTTAAACAGTTGTACTAAATTAATCTGATCCCAGTTTAGACCACTTTTAACACAGCTGTCCTAAATTAAACTATACCAGTTTAGACCACTTTTGATAAAGCTTTCTAAGTGATTTTACCCAAGTTTAGACCACTTTTAACACAACTGTCCTGAATGACACTTATCCCAGTTCAGACCACTTTTAACACAGCTGTTCTAAGTGAAGTTTATCCCAGTTTAGACCACTTTCAATGCAGCTATCCTAAATGAAACTTATCCCAGTTTAGACCACTTTTAATGCAACTGTCCCAAATTAAACTTATCCCAGTTTACACCACTTTTAACACAGCTGTCCTACATTAAATTTATCCCAGATTAGACCACTTTTAACACAGCTGTTCTAAGTGAAGTTTATCCCAGTTTAGACCACTTTCAATGCAGCTATCCTAAATGAAACTTATCCCAGTTTAGACCACCTTTAATGCAACTGTCCCAAATTAAACTTATCCCAGTTTACACCACTTTTAATGCAACTGTCCCAAATTAAATTTATCCCAGTTTACACCACTTTTAGCCCAGCTGTCCTAAGTGATTTTCATCCCAGTTTAGACCACTTTTAATAAAGCTGTCAAGTGATTTTTCCCAAGTTTAGACCACTTTTTAAACAGTTGTACTAAATTAAACTTATCCCAGTTTAGACCACTTTTAACACAGCTGTCCTAAATTAAACTATCCCAGTTTAGACCACTTTTGATCAAGCTGTCCTGAATGAAACTTATCCCAGTTTAGACCACTTTTAACACAGCTGTCCTGAATGAAACTTATCGCAGTTCAGACCACTTTTAATAAAGCTGTCATAAGTAATTTTTCCCAAGTTTAGACCACTTTTTAAACAGTTGTACTAAATTAATCTTATCCCAGTTTAGACCACTTTTAACACAGCTGTCCTAAATTAAACTATCCCAGTTTAGACTACTTTTAATAAATTTGTCCCATGTGAAACTTATCCCAGTTTAGACCACTTTTAATGCAGCTGTCCTGAATGACACTTATCCCAGTTCAGACCACTTTTAACACAACTGTCCTAAGTGATTTTCATCCCAGTTTAGACCACTTTTAATAAAGCTGTCATAAGTGATTTTTCCCAAGTTTAGACCACTTTTTAAACAGTTGTACTAAATTAAACTTATCCCAGTTTAGACCACTTTTAACACAGCTGTCCTGAATGAAACTTATCCCAGTTTAGACCACTTTTAACACAGCTGTCCTACATTAAATTTATCCCAGTTTAGACCACTTTTAATGCAGCTGTCCTAAATGAAACATCCCAGTTAAGACCACTTTTAACACAGCTGTCCTAAATTAAACTTATCCCAGTTTAGACCACTTTTTATAAATTTGTCCTATGTGAAACCTATCCCAGTTTAGACCACTTTTAATGCACGTGTCCTGAATTACACTTATCCCAGTTTATACCACTTTTAACATTCTGTTCTAAGTGAATTTTATCCCAGTTTAGACCACTTTCAATGCAGCTATCCTAAATGAAACTTATCCCAGTCTAGACCACTTTTAATGCAGCTGTCCCAAATGAATCTTATCCCCGTTTAGACCACTTTTTACACAGCTTTCCCAAACAAAACTTATCCCAGTTTAGACCACTTTTAACACAGCTGTCCTAAATTAAACTTATCCCAGTTTAGACCACTTTTAATAAATTTGTCCTATGTGAAACTTATCCCAGTTTAGACCACTTTTAATGCAGCTGTCCTGAATGACACTTATAACCAGTTTAGACCACTTTTAACACAGCTGTTCTAAGTGAAGTTTATCCCAGTTTAGACCACTTTCAATGCAGCTATCCTAAATTAAACTTATCCCAGTTTAGACCACTTTTAATGCAACTGTCCCAAATTAAACTCATCCCAGTTCACACCACTTTTAGCACAACTGTCCTAAATTAAACTTATCCTAGTTTAGATCACTTTTAATAAATTTGTCCTATGTGAAACATATCCCAGTTTAGACCACTTTTAATGCAGCTGTTCTAAGTGAAGTTTATCCCAGTTTAGACCATTTTCAATGAAGCTATCCTAAATGAAACTTATTCCAGTTTAGACCACTTTTAACACAGCTGTCCCAAACAAAACTTATCCTAGTTTAGACCACTTTTAATAAATTTGTCCTATGTTTATGTTTGTTTATGTTTATTAAATTTGTTAATTTTTTTTACAAAAGAAACAATACAAGACAATCCCATAAATGATAATGTACAAAATATAAAAAAATGAAAGGTAGCAGAAAGAAGAATAAATCTTATTATATCTGCCCCTTACTTCCAACAATCAGATTAAACAATAATAATCAACCATGTAAACAATAATAATCTTCAACCAACTTTTTCCAACAATCAGATTAAACAATAATAATCTTCAACCAACAGTACAAAATGACTAACTCTTTCTAATTTTCTAACTAATACAATACACATTACGCTATTTCATATATATTTTTTAACACATTCGTTTTGATCATTTGTGAAAATGCAGCTATCCTGAATGACACTTATCCCAGTTTAGACCACTTTTAACATAGCTGTTCTAAGTGAAGTTTAAAAAAAAATACTTTATCAATTTTCACATCACATTATTTACAACATTCGAGTTTTATAAAACGATGTCCATTTTAATATACAAAAACCCCCATATAAAACAAAAAGTAAAAATCACACACAAAATAAAACCTTTTCAAAACACACACATAATAAAAAAAAACCAATAAAAAAATCTCAACTTGATGACAAATGAAGATGCAAAAATCTGTTCACTTTACAGCTAACTAAAGAAATATAGCAGCTGTTTGGTTACGATGGTGTACCCATCCTGAATGTTTCCATGTATTGTAAAAATGGCTGCCATGTCTTGACAAATTTAGCAGTTGAACCTGCCAGTGTACACCTCATCTTCTCTAAATGCAAAAACCTCATAAGCTCTGCAAGCTACTGTTCATGTGTAGGAGGAGCCTCCTGTTTCCACCTCAAAAGTATAAGACGTCTTGCAATCAATGTAGCAAAAGCTACTGCATTTGAATTATGCTTGGAAAGTAAAGTATTCGGAGTCATGACTCCAAAAATTGCAGTTAGAGCAGAAGGGCAAATTTTAACATTGTATATTTCTGAGAGTGTATTGAATATAGATGTCCAATATGTAATAATATAGGCGTATTGGTCAGTTTACTGACTTACCTATAATTTAGATGAAAGGTTTGAGCAGATTTTATCTACACACATCCATCATCAATATTCGCGAGTTCACCCTTTTTCCGGTATTAAATTGCTTTGACTGTGACTAGATAAATGTAATTTCACGAGAGACTTCAACTTATGTTGGTCCACCAGAAAATAGACCTTTTATTGAAACAATCATAAAAGTACATTAAACATTTGTATCGATATTAGCTCTGATTTACTAACTACTTTGACAAGAATTCAAATTAAAAACAAACAGACAGTTAGGGTCTAACTTACTGTTGGTACATTTACTTAACAGATTAATGACTTGAGAAAAATATGAAATGAGGAGGAAGAAGTGAGAAATGAAAGCTAAGTTTAAAGGAAGTTAATTATTTTGAAATGACAGGGTGGCACTTTCCCACCACGGGTTCAGCTGGACTTTTCACACGTTCAGAACACAATCAATGCCTCGTTTCCTGTTGACGAACGTCTCTGGAGATAAGAGTTGAAGTTTTGTGGACACTAACGGACTGTGTTGTCCAGTTCACGTCCAAATGACTTCCGCGCGTGTGAGCTGATTCAGACGAGCAAAAGAGCACTTCTCCCGGCAGGAACAGAGCCAGCTCCTGACTGAGCTTTCAAAATAAAACTCCCAGAAAACAAATTCTTTCAGAAATGAGTGAATGAGGCACAGTAAGGCTTTAAGGCTGAAATACACCTGAGCGTCCTCAGGTACGCCACTCTACGTGCGCATTTTGTGCGCATGTGTTTTGCTGCTATACTTCAGAAACTATCAGCTTTCAAACGCTCGCGTTCTCCTTGTTGTAATATGAGCAGCTGCGCACGGAGGGGACTCAACTGAGCTCGCTGATTGGTCACTTGCTGACACGCCTACTGAAATGATTGACAGCTTTCAGTCAGCTGCTCATGTAGCTCGCTGAAGACCGCGGCGGTGTTCTGATACGGTGTTTCTACTATATATGTTATAAAAAGTTCTCTCAGAAATAAAAATAATAACAGGGAGTGCTTTTCCTGCAGCACACAGCCCACCAGGGATATTTAAAACATTGCGCACCCAGGTAGGACCTGAATTCATTCATTTCATTCATCGAGTGAACGGAGGAAGAAGTGATTACTTGACTTTAGGCAAAAAAACAAAAGAAAAGGCCCGATCAGCGATAAAGAAGGGGAATTTATTTCATTTGTGTAACATACAAAACAGTCCGGCGCTGGTCAGACATCGCGCATCGCGCACGCGGACGTAAAAAAAAAGCTTTGCGCGTATGTGCCCTGAGGGGCTACGCGGGGCTACGCTTTTGCCTTGGCGTACGTACATTGCGTATAGGCATATCGTGAGGACGCTCAAGTGTATCTCGGCCTTTACTGTAACTCCGGCTGAGAACGTAGGTCTAATTGACATTTGACCAGGACAGCTCCAGCTTCCAGAGAAAAAACAAGTTGTTTAGTTAGTTCTCTCCCACGCACTAAAGTCAAAATGGAAGTAAGACTCTATATGGAGGGTGGAGTCTGCCCACCTCCTGAATGGCTACTGGTTGGTTTAACAAAATAACGGATGGATTTTTCATCCCCATAGGCAGAAGGTCTCTGAAGGACAGTAGGAAAACTTGTTTATAGAATCGGCCAGATGGCCGCTTGTGAGCACAGAGAATATTATGGCTAACTTCACAGACAACACAAAAGAAGTTGCAAGTTAAAAGTTTACCCTGAACTGTGCCATAATATTAAAGCCTGCTTGTTCTGCAGAAATAAACCAGCAGAAGGGTCAAACTCATGCAAGTAACAGATCATCATTAAATGACAAAAGTATACTGTTGATCAATTCTGAATTAACACACATTATAAGAAAGTTCTTTCTGATTGATTGGTGTCCATTAATTCAAAATAATTGTAACAAAAATAGTGTCCACTTGTCTCTTTGAGAGCTCAAGAAAAGTAACACTCAAGAGTTTCAGAGAGATGTGAAGAGGCTTAAATCCCATAACGGACATGAGAGTGCTGTATTGCTACAAATATGTATGAAGTTTTGAACACTCCCAGAAAGTATGAATAAGGGAACCAACTTCTGACCTGCATCGGTTACACAAAGGATCAGTCCCTGGACAGAACCTAGCTAGCTTTTCTTTAGAGATATGCAATCGATGCAAGATCTTGAACTGAAGGAGTCCATGTCTAGCGCATATAGAAGAGGAGTGTACCCTGTGAAGAATAGATTGCCAGAGCTCATCCGTTAATGTAACTGTAAGATCTTTTTCCCAATGTGATTTAATGATAGAAAGAGAAGGAGATTGTAGATCCAACAGTATACAGGTAGTCCCCGACTTACGAGCGAGTTCCGTCACTAGGGGGCGCTCGTAAGTCAAAAATTCGTAAGTAGGAACACATAGTAAAAAAAAAAAAATAAAATAATTTTTTTTTTTTTTTTTTACTTTTTTTTTTTTTTTTTAATAAATGAATACATGTACAGTACTGGACAGTCACCAAGCACTTAGCCTATCCTAACACAGTTTTTAAAGATGAAGGAATAAGTTGAATTGTCTCCCTTTCACATAAAGGGAGCAAGCTCCCTATGGAGCCTGCAGGGAGGAGGGAGACAATTCAACTGACTCCTTCATCTTTAAAAACTGTGTTAGGATAGGCTAAGTGCTTGGTGACTGTACAGTACTGTACATTTATCTATTTATTAAAAATATACAGTATATACAGTATTTTTATTTTTTATTGTTTTTTATTTATTAATAGATAAATGTACAGTACTGTACAGTCACCAAGCACTTAGCCTATCCTAACACAGTTTTTAAAGATGAAGGAATCAGTTGAATTGTCTCCCTCCTCCCTGCAGGCTCCATAGGGAGCTTGCTCCCTTTATGTGAAAGGGAGACAATTCAACTTATTCCTTCATCTTTAAAAACTGTGTTAGGATAGACTAAGTGCTTGGTGACTGTCCAGTACTGTACATGTATTCATTTATAAAAAAAAAAAAAAAAATAAAAAAAAAATATATATATTTTTTTTTTAATGAGATGCATGCTCGTAAGTCCGGGACCTCGTAAGTCAGAGCGCTCGTAAGTCGGGGACTACCTGTAGTGTAGATCTCCTTAATTACCCCCTTTTTATGAATGTTTATACCTATGATTTTATCTAGAGCTGTCTCATCAGGTAATTCAGGAAATGAGGGATATCCATTCTTCACAAAATGTCGCAGTTGCAAATATCGAAAAAAAATGTGTATGCGGGATATTAAACCGTTCCATAAGTTGTGTAAACGAAGCAAATGTCCCATCAATGAAAAGGTGTTTAACTTGACTTAATCCATTTCTTTCCCAAATTTTAAAGGCAGAGTCGGACATAGAAGGTGGGAACATATGATTAGAGCAGATAGGAGTTTTAATTGACATAAAATGTAGCCCGAATCTTTTCCTGCACTGTATCCAAATTCTCAGGGAGTTATAAAGCAGAGGGTTGCATTTATAGGTACATATTTCTAAAGGGAGAGCGGAGGTCAATAACGCAGGTAAGCTGGTCTTGCCACAATTGGACGACTCAATCTGAAGCCAAGACGGGGTTTCTGTAGGAAAGTCACTAATCCAATATAGCATGTTTCGTATATTTGCTGCCCAGTAATAACACTGGAAATTTGGCAATGCCAATCCGCCCAGGCCTAGGTCTCTGCATAAAATCCTGCCGTATTCTGGGGGATTTACTATTCCAAATAAACGCAGAAATATGTTTATTTAGTGTCACAAAATATTTCTTTGGGATATAACATGGGATGCATTGAAATAAATAAAGGAACTTGGGCAATATGTTCATTTTTATACAAGCCCAAAACCAGAAAAGTTGGCACGTTGTGGAAATCGCAAATAAAAACAGAATACAATGACTTGCAAATCTTTTTCAACCTATATTCAATTGAACACACTGCAAAGACCACATACTTAACGTTCGAACTGGTAAACTTTGTTATTTTTTGCAATTATTAGCTCATTTGGAATTTGATGCCTGCAACATGTTTCAAAAAAGCTGGCACAAGTGACAAAGAAGACAGAGAAATTTGAGGAATGCTCATCAAACACTTATTTGGAATATCCCACAGGTGAACATGCAAATTGGGAACAGGTGGGTGCCATGATTGGGTATAAAAGCAGCTTCCTTGACATGCTCAGTCATCCACATAGAAGGATGGGGCGAGGGTCACCACTCTGTGAACAAATGCGTGGGCAAATTGTCGAACAGTTCAAGAACAACTTTTCTCAACGAGCTATTGCAAGGAATTTAGGAATTTCACCATCTACGGTCCGTAATATCATCAAAAGGTTCAGAGAATCTGGAGAAATCACTACACGTAAGGGGCAAGGCCGAAAACCAACATTGAATGCCCGTGACCTTCGATCCCTCAGGCGGTACTGCATCAAAAACCGACATCAGTGTGTAAAAGATATCACCACATGGGCTCAGGAATACTTCAGAAAACCACTGTCAGTAACTACAGTTCGTCGCTACATCTGTAAGTGCAAGTTAAAGCTCTACTATGCAAAGCAAAAGCCATTCATCAACAAGATCCAGAAACGCCGCCGGCTTTGCTGGGCCCGAGCTCATCTGAGATGGACTGATGCAAAGTGGAAAAGTGTTCTGTGGTCTGATGAGTCCACATTTCAAATTGTCTTTGGAAACTGTGGACGTCGTGTCTTACGGACCAAAGAGGAAAAGAACCATCAGGACTGTTATAGGCGCAAAGTTCAAAAGCCAGCATCTGTGATGGTATGGGGGTGCATTAGTGCCCAAGGCATGGGTAACTTACACATCTGTGAAGGCACCATTAATGCTGAAAGGTACATACAGGTTTTGGAGCAACATATGCTGCCATCCAAGCGACGTCTTTTTCATGGACGCCCCAGCTTATTTCAGCAAGACAATGCCAAGCCACATTCTGCACGTGTTACAACAGCGTGGCTTCGTAGCAAAAGAGTGCGGGTCCTCCCCTGGCCTGCCTGCAGTCCAGACCTGTCCCCCATTGAAAATGTGTGGCGCATTATGAAACGTAAAATACGACAACGGAGACCCCGGACTGTTGAACAACTTAAGCTGTACATCAAGCAAGAATGGGGAAGAATTCCACCTGAAAAGCTTCAAAAATTGGTCTCCTCAGTTCCCAAACGTTTACTGAGTGTTGTTAAAAGGAAAGGCGATGTAACACAGTGGTAAATATGTCCCTGTGCCAACTTTTTTGCAATGTGTTGCTGCCATTGAATTCTAAGTTAATGGTTATTTGCAAAACAAAATAAAGTTTCTCCGTTCGAACATTAAATATATTGTCTTTGCATTCTATTCAGTTGAATATGGGTTGAAAAAGATTTGCAAGTCATTGTATTCTGTTTTTATTTGCGATTTGCACAACGTGCCAACTTTTCTGGTTTTGGGCTTGTAGAATTGACACGGCCTATTAAAGGTGCTATGTGTAACTTTCTGTAGAGTGCAGAACTTAGAAAATTTTTCAACAGGCAAAGCATTCTGATCCCTCCCCCTCAGAGCCATATATGGCTCTGCTCCCCCTGGCCCTGCTGAAATTCAAATTCAAGCTCTGTTTTTATTGGCTGATTCAAATTCAAGCTCTGTTTTTATTGGCTGGTTACAAACTCTGTTTTTATTGGCTGGTTAATGGCGGGTCACTCTGTGTTTTTAGTGTTTTTATAAATGCTGATAGAGAAGCAAGGGGACTATAGTTTTTTTCAGAGATTACTTTGTCTAACATCAGTCTGTCAGTAGATAGTGACAGAGTGAAGAAATATGTTAAAAATATATTGTTAGAAAAGTTACAGACTGCATTACAAAGTTACATAGTGCAGCTTTAATGATAGTGGCAAATTACAGTATTCCACATTTGAAGGTCTAATTTAGTATTTTCAAAGAGTGGTGTAAAGTTCTTTCTAAAGAGATCCTTATATTTGCGAGTGACCTTGATCCCCAGGTAAGTCACGTAATCTAATTTAACTTTGAAAGGAAAGTTTGTAAATGAAATCTTCCTAGCTTTAGAGTTTATACTAAGTAATTCACTTTTATACAAATTTAATTTGTAACCCGAAATAGTGCCAAATTGTTCAAATATAGCAAGAGCATGGGGAAGAGAGCANCCACCTTTGAAGGTCTAATTTAGTATTTTCAAAGAGTGGTGTAAAGTTCTTTCTAAAGAGATCCTTATATTTGCGAGTGACCTTGATCCCCAGGTAAGTCACGTAATCTAATTTAACTTTGAAAGGAAAGTTTGTAAATGAAATCTTCCTAGCTTTAGAGTTTATACTAAGTAATTCACTTTTATGCAAATTTAACTTGTAACCCGAAATAGTGCCAAATTGTTCAAATATAGCAAGAGCATGGGGAAGAGAGCACAATGGGTCTGAGAGATACAGCAGAAGGTCATCAGCATATAGGGATATTTTGTGCTCCTGGTCCGCTCTGTAAATACCTTTAATATTATTTTCTGCTCGCAACTTAATTGCCAACGGTTCAATTGCTAACGCAAATAAAAGAGGGGACAAAGGACACCCCTGTCTTGTCCCACGGTGGAGTGGGAAGAAACAAGAATATAATGAATTTGTTCTAACACGTGCCATAGGCGAGGAATAAAGCACCTGAACCCAAGAAATGAATTTAGGGCCAAACCCAAATTTATTTAATATGTAAAACAGATAATCCCACTCCACCCGGTCGAAGGCCTTTTCAGCATCAAGTGATAAAGCGACTTCTGGGGTTGCAGTTGACTCCGTGTGTAATATGTTAAAAAATCTACGTAAGTTGAAAAAGCCATGCCTCCCTTTTACAAATCCTGTTTGATCAGATGAAATAATATGAGGTAAACATCGTTCTAGTCTGAGAGCCAGGATTTTAGACAATATTTTAAGGTCCACATTTAACAACGAAATAGGACGGTATGATGAACACTCGAGTGGATCCTTATTTGGCTTCAATAATAAAGAAATAGTAGCTTGACGAAGCGTTGGGGGAAGACATTGCGAGTTAAATGATTCAATAAACATTTCTCTTAACAACGGAGATAAATTATCTTTAAAGGTCTTGAAAAATTCAGCGGGATAGCCATCTGGTCCTGGTGATTTTGCATTCTGCATTGAGTTAATTATCTCAGTTCAGACCTTTTTTAACACAGCTGTCCCAAATGAAACATATCCCAGTTTAGACCACTTTTAACACAGATGTCCTAAATGAAACTCATCATAGTTTAGACCACTTTTAAGTCAGCTGTCCTAAATGAAACATCCCAGTTTAGACCGCTTTTAACACAGCTGTCCTAAATTAAACATCCCAGTTTAGACCGCTTTTAACACAGCTGTCCTAAATTAAACTTATCCCAGTTTAGACAACTTTTAATGCAGCTGTCCTAAAGGAAATTTATCCCAGTTTAGACCACTTTTAACACAGCTGTCCTAAATTAAACTTATTTCAGTTTAGACCACCTTTAATACATCAGCCCAATTTAAACTTATCCCAGTTTAGACCACTTTTAACGCAGCTGTCCTGAATGAAACTTATCCCAGTTCAGACCACCTTTAAAAATTGGTCCTATGTGAAACTTATCCCAGTTTAGACCACTTTTAATCCAACTGTCCTGAATTACACTTATCCTAGTTTAGATCACTTTTAACACAGCTGTATTAAGTGAAGTTTATCCTAGTTTAGACCACTGTCAATGCAGCTATCGTAAATGAAACATATCCCAGTTTAGACCACTATTAATGCAACTGTCCCAAATTAAACTTATCCCAGTTTACACCACTTTTAGCACAACTGTCATAAGTGATTTTTCCCAAGTTTAGACCACTTTTAACATAGCTGTCCTGAATTAAACTTATCCCAGTTGAGACCACTTTTAATAAATTTGTCCTATGTGAAACTTATCCCAGTTTAGACCACTTTTAATGCAACTGTCGTGAATTAAACTTATCCCAGTTTAGACCACTTTTAAGGCAACTGTCCCAAATTAAACTCATCCCAGTTTACACCACTTTTAGCACAGCTGTCCTAAGTTATTTTCATCCCAGTTTAGACCACTTTTAACACAGCTGTCCTAAATTAAACTTATCCCAGTTTAGACCACTTTTAATGAAAGCCGTCCTAAGTGAAACTTATCCCAGTTTAGACCACTTTTAATGAAAGCTGTCCTAAGTGAAACTTTTCCCAGTTTAGCCCACTTTTAACACAGATATCCTAAATGAAACTTAATCTAGTTTAGACCACTTTTAATGCATCTGTCCCAAACAAACGTGTCCTAGTTTAGACCACTTTTAGCACAGCTGTCCCAAATCAAACATCCCAGTTTAGACCACTTTTAAGGCAGCTGCCCCAAATTAAACTTATCCCTGTTTAGACCACTTTTAATTCAGCTGTCACTAATGAAACTTATCCCAGTTTAGACCACTTTTAACAAAGCTGTCCTAAATGAAACTTATCCCAGTTTTGACCACTTTTAACACAGATGTCCTAAATTAAACTTATCCCAGTTTAGACCACTTTTAACACAGCTGTCCCAAATGAAACCTATCCCTGTTTAGACCACTTTTAATTCAGCTGTCTCAAATTAAACTTATCCCAGTTCAGACCACTTTTAACACTGCTGTCCTAAATGAAACTTATCCCAGTTTAGACCACTTTTAACACAGTTGTCCTAAATGAAATTTATCCCAGTTTACTGTATATATATATATATATATATATATATATATATATATATATATATATATATATATATATATATATATATATATATATATATATATATATATATATATATACAGGAAGCCCTCGAGTTACGTCAGGGATTGGGACCTACGGGTGTGACTTAGGTCGATGTTGTCGTACCTCGCGGACCAAAAACACCTGCCTGTCGTAGGTCCGCGTTTCTGACATAGGTCGCGGCTATACCGCTAACGGAGCGCCGCACACATATTTAATGGCATGAGACTGAACAAGCAGACATACTAGGCCATAAACATGCACAGAACTGTACAGTAAATGAATACTGTACAATAAATAAAAAATATAATGTCTTACTTTGAGCTGGTCAAAGCCTGCCTTCGTCTTTTAGCATCAGCTCGCACCCGTCCGAGCTCCCCCAGCTTCCTTACGCTCCACACGCACACACGTGGTCAAAACTGTTTAAAAGAATGACTGTTAGCTTCTTAACTTCATACATTTGGAGCCAGAAAAAAAAAACTTACTGAAAGCCGTTTCTCCGCGATAATCCTCCATCCAAAACAAGCTCGGCGTTAGCTACGGTTAGGCCCCGCCATTAGCAGCAATGGTTAGCATGTCAGTTCATTCAAAAAGGCTGTCGGCTTTGTATCTCCGCGTTAGCTCGGTGTCCCCCGACTGCCAGGCGGACATTTGCGGCGAGCTCCCGGCCGCAGATGGCCCCTCCGCGGCATGTCGGCTCGGTGTCTTCGCCTGTGTTAGCTGCTCTGTTAGCTGCTGTCGTTAGCATGTCGGGCGGCGTTGTGGGAGCGATCGCGGGGCGATCCGCGGCTGCTCCTCCGGGCCTGAGACGTCCACAGAGTTGACCGAGTGTTTCCAGCAAATTTATCCGTATGAGGCAACCCTGATCGGACACACAGTCCTCTAGAGCCAGCTGACAGGAGCATCTATGGCAGAGCTCCATTGACCGCAGTAGACAATTGTAAAATGGCGACCGGAAACGACCGGAAGTTGCGTAAATACGATAAAATTGTAATAAAAACGTAATATTAATAATTATACTTTATTTATAAAGCTATTTAAAACAACCACAGCTGCAACAAAGTGCTATACACATGAAATTAATAACATTTAAACAAATTTTTTTTTTAAATAATAATTTATATATATTTTTTTTTAAACATATTTTTATTAAATATGATAAAATCGTAAGTCTGAGTTGCCGTAGGTTGCGGGTGACGTAGGTCGAGGGTTTGCTGTATATATATATATATATATATACATACAGTATATGCATGTATGTATGTATGTATGTAAAAATATATATATAATATAATATATAAATAACTTTTAGCCAGTGGTGGGCACAGACCGCTAGAGAGCGCTAAAGCGCTATTCCGCTTACAGTGGACCTAAACTTTTTGTCAGCGTTTTTGTGAATTGACTAACTTTTATAATTCATAAGCGGATTTGTGCTATTTTTATTTAAAATGCAGTACCGCTAATAACTAATTATCTATCAGTAAAAACCAATAAACTTATTTACAAGCTCTTATGCTGCTTGTTTTTTACCTTTTTCCCCACGTAAACAGCAGAGGAGGAAAGGGTGTGAGGGGGAGAGTCAGAGTCAGAGTCAGAGAGAATTTATTGTCATTTGCACCGCATGTAGTACTTGTGTTGAAAACGAGATTATGTACATAGGGTCCCAGTTACATCCAACACAAATGCAAGAGAAAAACAATAATAACATCTAGGATTAACTAAGAGAGACATCAGCTAGTAATACACTAAGCCCTAATGTAGTAGAAAAACATCATTATAAACAGCAGCACGAACATGAGTCATTATGAGCAGATGGTCACAGATGAACGCAGCAACAAGAAACAGATCAGTATCAACATGATGTGACATTTTGCAGTGTTTATTCTTATTATTTATTTATTCATGAGTCTGACAGCCTCAGGGTAGAAGCTGTTCCTCAGTCTAGTGGTTCTACATTTGATGCTCCTCAACGGGCAGAGCTGAGAACAGACTCGGATCTACCATGTAGGTAAATGCCTGGGGGTCCCATTTCAGCAGTGGCCCCGGCCCCGCCTCGCCCCGTGCAGTCACCTACATCACTAACATTGCTCATGCTTGTTAATGTACATTTAACATAAAAATAATTATAGTTACGATGAAAACGATCATTAAATACGCAATAAAAAAACGGTCGATTTCTTTATCCCCCTACTAAAAATGGACTATTCCATCTTGACAACTTCCGGGTCATAGTTGAACTCAGGGGCTAATTCTGTAGCTGGCTGCGCTCGGTGTCTTCATAAATCCGTAAATAACCCGCTGTTTCAAGCCAAATTAACGTGGCCGGATGATTTTATTGTGTGTTTTGTGATGACCATTCGACGGTGAGTCGTTATTTTTATGTATTTTAGTTACTTTTCATTAAATCTGTTGACTACCTATAGACGCTAACTGTGTCTGCCTGTTACACCGGTAGTGCTGGGTTACTAATGAAATCCGTAAATAACACCGCTGTTTCAAGCCAAATTAACGTGGCCGGAGGAGTTTATTGTGTGTTTTGTGTCGACCATTCGACGGCGAGTTGTTAGTTTCATGTATTTTGGGTTACTTTTCATTAAATCTGTTGACTACCTATAGACGCTAACTGTGTCTGCCTGTTACACCGGTAGTGCTGGGTTACTAATGAAATCCGTAAATAACACCGCTGTTTCAAGCCAAATTAACGTGGCCGGAGGAGTTTATTGTGTGTTTTGTGTCGACCATTCGACGGCGAGTTGTTAGTTTCATGTATTTTGGGTTACTTTTATGTATAAATGCGGTGGCGACACACCCGTGTATTTGAGATTTAAACGTGGTTTTAGGGATTAAAAGATCATTCTATTTTTTGTTAATTTCGTGGCCCAATAGAATATATGTACGTAAAGTATTAAATAAATCCTTTGATTTTTGTAATTTCATCCTTTTAGGATCATTTTTGTTACTTTTCAGTTGGCAGTGTAGTGCAAATATTGATAACGCTGCCGGCTATATATAAATATATATAAATATATAAATATATAAATATATATATATATATATATATAATATATATATATATATATATATATATATATATATATATATATATATATATATAAATATATATATAATATATATAAATATATAAATAGCGGATTAGATTAGCTTCCCCTAATTTTCATAAGACATTTGTGCTTTTGAAATTGTGGACCTAAAAAAATTAATAAGCGTTTTAGAAATTGTGGAACTAATTTTTTAATTAGCGGTGCCCACCTTTGCTTTTAGCGCAGCTGTCCCAAATCAAACATCCCAGTTTAGACCACTTTTAATGCAGCTGTCCCAAATGAAACTTATCCCAGTTTAGACCACTTTTAACAAAGCTGTCCTAAATGAAACTTATCCCAGTTTTGACCACTTTTAACACAGATGTTCTAAATGAAACTTATCCCAGTTCAGACCACTTTTAACACAGCTGTCCCAAATGAAACATATCCCTGTTTAGACCACTTTTAATTCAGCTGTCTCAAATGAAACTTATCCCAGTTTAGACCACTTTTAACACCGCTGTCCTAAATCAAACTTATCCCAGCTTAGACCATTTTTAACACAGTTGTCCTAAATTAATTTTTATCCCAGTTGACTGTATATACAGTATACTGT